>JAUJYS010004206.1:0-12209 GCA_033995665.1 Melogona broelemanni | reverse complement strand
ATTCAAGAAGTTGCCGTTTCCCGTTTCTCTTTGGTCGAGAATCCATTCTCCATTTAAGCTATTGCATTCCAACGGCTTCTACTCAATCATCCTTATAAGTTCTAAATATCAGTAGATGGCATTTTAAACGTCGCGAGGAAACCCGATTGTTGATCTGAGGAGGACACTGAGGGTAAAACACGTAACTCCTAATTGCCGCGCGCGCTCAACTCGCCAATTAAGAAAACGGCAGGCAAGTGGCGTTGTGCGCACCCAGATAGAAGAAGCGCAGAGTGTCTTTAGAAGTGCGCGCCAGCACAATAGGCGTGCACAAGATTCACCACTCGGCGCAAATAGACAATCACACAACAGGAAATAAATTTACCGCTCGGTGAATTGTACAGTATTTTTATATGCTGCGGGCCAATATTTTTATATCGGCATCCCCACCACTTCACGCAGTGAGCATTTATTTATATGCTCGAATATGCTCGAAAGGCCCCCCCACACACACACACAGTAACAAGGTTTTCTGGCTTGGAAAGGAATCGATCCGGCGAAATGAAACGGAAAGATTGTTGAACAGAATAGACCCACGTTTACCGAACTGTGCTCATTTCCCAGGGGCACCGCGGCCACTCCTGGACAATAAATAAAATAATAAAAGGCCATTAACTTTTTTGATTAGGACGTCTTATGTACAAAACAA
Source organism: Melogona broelemanni (assembly GCA_033995665.1). Lineage (NCBI taxonomy): Eukaryota > Metazoa > Arthropoda > Diplopoda > Chordeumatida > Chordeumatidae > Melogona > Melogona broelemanni. The sequence goes on along the minus strand of JAUJYS010004206.1, from coordinate 11,521 downwards.
TACGGGGAAAAGGTTCCGGTGTAGCGCCGAATGGAAAGACGAACAGAGTCTGGCGCAATGACGGAAAATAGGTACAAGGATCCTTGTTTGTGTGATCAAATCATCTACCGGTAGTTCCATGTGGTAAGTGTACTCAGCCTTGTTTTTTGTTTGTCGCATTTCGCAGGGTCTCTTCGCACGTCTCTTCGCACGATGCTCTATTTTTCGTCAATGTCATCCCATTAAAAAAATAACAGAAATGTGATTTTATAAGATAGTAAGCCAGACTTCGTTCAGCTATCCATTCGGCACCTCACCGAAAACTTCCCCATACTGAAAAATTGTCCCATCGTTTCTGTAGATTTGCGCGCCACCTAACGCACGATGGTGAAAATCTTTTTCAAATAATTGTGTTGTAGCGTTTTTAAAAATTAGAGGAATGGAATCGAATTTTTGGTCAGAAACCTGACCAAATGTTTAAGGAAACTGCGTGTGTGTGTGGTACCGGTACGCAAGTTGTTTCAAGAACGGGTATCCTCATTTCTTTCTCGTTTGTTGATGGTAGGCAACAGTTCGTTAAAATCGCATTACGTTCACCCGCGAGTACGGACGAGTATATCGCGTCGGAGAGTTTCCACTTTCTTTTTCTCGGCTAAATTCACAGTGTCACACGGGCGCAGCCGTGGCAAGCTGACACTGGAGCGTCGTCACCAATTGTTGTTGTTTTTATTCGGCGGGACAGCTATGTTCTACACAAGCAATTACTATAGCGTACAACGCACTTCCGGATCGGTTAATCGAAAGAAACAGCTCCAAAGAAGTGGAAAAAAAAATTGCTGGAAAGTTTTCCGTAGGAGTTTTTTTTTTTAAAGAAGAGCTTCGGTTAGTTGACAGCGCTGACGACGGAGTACCAATTACGCTGGCTAATCAGTTGACACTGGATCCGTTTCCGGTCCTACAATCCCGTTTGACGCTCAGATATACGCGAGTGGATCGGCTGAACTGCCAACTAAAGCGTCCAAAGCCTGTATTTCACTACGCTACTAGTCGCTGTGACTGCACGCGCAGCGTTCAAATCACAGCATCTACAAGCGAACCGATCGCTCTTTTCTGGCTGGTAGAATTGAACATGTTCAATTCGACTCGCGCGGCGAGCGACGAGCGATGACGTCGCGGTGAGTCACCCTGTTCGCTATACTGATGCTGCGATTTGCGCGCTGCGCGTGTAGTCGCAGCGACTAGTAGCGCAGTGAAATACAAGCTTTAGCTCCTAAAAGGTGCGTTGGAAGATTTGCAGATCGCGTCTGTTTTGTTTCACCGGACACAAAAAATGCGCAAATAATTGTTAGTGGTAATTGAAAAAAAAGTTTTCGTGTGGAGCTATATATCAACTTGGCTCGCGAATCCGCTAAAGAATTTGCGACCACAACTATGGGAAAATGACATCAGAGGCAACATAAAGTGCAGTATAAAGCATAAAAACGCTATGCAGTAGAAAGGCAACACATAAAAAGTTACGGCACAAATTATTTTTTGCCGAGCCCGGATAAAGGTGCGATTGATACAAAGAAAATTACGAGTACAATAAATAGTAATACTTTTTCAATTAATTAAATTTAAATGAAATCATTAAATTAAAAATTATCAAACACAACAAACAAATATGAATACATTGTAATAAACCATTTTTGGCGTTAACCAAAAATGGTTTATTACAGTCACATCCATAATATAAAAATTGGCTAGGCGGAAATTGATTGTACGAATGCGGGAAAGTATTTCCTTTAAAAGTAAAAATGGTGGCGCCGCTCGTATAGCTTTAAGAACATACTGTCGTGAATTAGAGGTACGGCAAGTGTGGCGACAACTTTTGGTTGAGCGCGTCATTCAAGCCGATAAAGCTCTCTGCCTAGCTTTCGCGACCTCAACCACCAGGGGCCACGAAAAGTTGACACGTTTATTGTTAGTAAACTCAGAAGTCTAATAATGAAATTCCACGGTATGATCAAAGGCGAAGGTGATATAGCAGTATTTTTCGTCGAACGGGTTCAGGAAGGCAGCAAACAATGCAGCAGAAAAATTCTTTAAAAAAATGGCGGGTCTCAAACACGATCTTGAAGCTTCGAACATATGTATCATTTTTCCTGGTTTAAGAAACAAACAAGCTAAATGTCTGGCACGATGAGTGAATTCGATCAAAACTGTGCATAATAATTCCCGAGCGCTAAATTCGATCAAAATGTACAATGCAATATTTTTTATACGGAGATTCGAATTTTTAATTGGTACAATTTTAATTGCGTAGCATATATTGAAAATAAATTATTTTCTCGAACACATGCACACATTGCAACATTTGTAAAACACAAATACCTTATTTTTTCAAATGTCTGGATATATAAGCGGAATTATAAGAATCGGTTATCCCAAATTTATCGATCTCAATGATTTAATGACAGGCCCAATAAGTCAAGCTCGAATCCGCGATAAGTCAGTCGGAGACGCGAAAACACAGCTAACATCAGTGGCTTATTAAAAAAGCTTATTTAACAAGGATGCTCAAGTGGTGTAAAAAAACAACTTCTTAGCCTCACTGATGAAATCTTCAATGATGAAAAACGAGCAGGCAATCACTGAGTGCACGTGCGCTATGCAGGGAAGCTTCACATAAATGTCGCTTACAGAATCGCCCTGCGACCGAGGTAAAGATATTGGCGAGTAGACGTGATCGAACCGGTCATGACGAAGTCACTTTCTTGGTACTACAAGTATAGCTCATACTTGTAGCAGGGATCTAAAAGATGAAGACGTAAACTGCTTAGCGTGTGTGGACAGAGGACGGAACATTTCAGGACATGGCAACTCCGTTTCATGGTTCGCGGTAATGCGACGCACCGTTTGACGTTTGACGTCGTGCCGGGTGTCCGTGACAACCGCGTCCGCGTCTGTCCCCCAAGCACTCTCTTTCTTTCTCTCCGTCCCCCTTTTTGGCCCGACAGGACAGGCGCGAATTATTTATGCCACATTAATTAATATAAATTTGACACGTGGCGGTGGCCTGATGACACGTTTTAATTATGCAACGCGAACGCGTGTGTGAGTAGGGATGGAGGGGGAAGCACGGACGGACGGATGGACGGACGCGCGACCATCTGGATACAATTATCCGGACGCCTAGGTTGGCTAGTCATCCATTAGGAACGGCCCGTTAGCTGGCAGTCAGGCCGGTAGGCTGGGTAAGATGGGTGATCGCGCGACAAGCGTCGTGTGGAGTGATGCCCCTCCTAAGGCCCATGTCTAAATTACCTAATTTTAAATTGCGTTATGTACTAAATTGCTAACTTTTGTATACTCTCCAGTTTCAACGTTTTCTCTTCAAGCACTTAGCGTTAAAATTTATTTAACTAAAACAATATTTTTATTCGATAAAATCGAGACCGTGTGACGCAGTAACCGTAGATTTTTAAACATTTCAATCACATATCTCCAGTTGATATATGCGGTACTATCATTAAATTGGAGGCATCGCAGTGCCGATGTAACTTACAAAATTGTACTCGCAATTTCGTGTACGGAAGAATTTGTGGATACAGTTAACTGCATTGTGCAAAAAATTGATGCTGCGAAATACAATTTCCGAGCAGATTTTCGTCGTCACGATTTCACGCGAGAAAATTTCAACAAAGCAGGGATCGGTTTTTGTTTACGTGCGTCTCGCCCCTGTATTTATTTTGTATTTAAAATTTTACTTTTCCTAAAGTAATATCAATTATGCATATGAATAAGAAAAGCTCCTATACGAAGCATCTCCCCTTTTCAGTCGATCACGTTGTCGGACTTAGGTCTCAGAAGGTTGTTGACGAGGAAAAAACGAATGGCCAATTTTAACGGAAGCAATTGCTGCGCACAAAGCAAATAAAGTTGTCTGGAGACTACTGTATTCATGGAACTGCGCATAACGGCCCGTAGTATGTACTGAGAGATATGTAAAGAAAATTTTGCCTCAACAGCATTTGCCACAAAATGGAAAGTCGTCGCTTTAATAAAGAGACCAGAAACTTATCCTCTTCTAATCTTCCAAGAACTCTTCCTTCGTTCGGTTCCATTTCATAACGCCTATTTTTTATTTTGGCGTTTTCCATTCAGTTGACAGGGGCCGTTCGACAGAATCTAAACAGACTTTTCTGTACACACCACAACAACCACTCTTTATTTGCCTGTGTACAACCTGTCATAAATGGTACGGTTGTTTAGGAATAGCAACATATGATCGACAAACAAAATTAATAAGTTCAAAACCAATTTTTTTTTAAATAATTTCGCATTATCACACGATGGCGCTCTTTGGCCTTTCACTAATGCTGTATTAACGGGTCTCCTAACTTCATTGAATTGAACGATAGTTTCGCACCAAACTAAAGGTCGCCACAGGGCATCAACATATAAGGTTCGTATAGCAACTATTAATACAAAAGCGACGTGAAAATTTCAGGAAATATTTAAAATGCAAAATATAAAATCCAAACTACCCCTCATTCGAATATTGCTAGTCTGCAAAAACCGGTTGTCATACTCAGATTATTTTTGTAGTTGTCTTTCGAGATTGGCGATTACGCCGCTCCACTCGCCAAAACTGCGGCTTCTTAACGATCGTACCTCGCCCCCCGCTTTTCTGCCTTTCGTCTCCGTTGACGTAGTTTGATGGCACACGACGTTACAGCAAAGTGTACAAAACCTCGTAAGACACATAAGACCTGTAAGACCTGGCGCCCATTTACGGGGCCAAAAAACGCGAGCCGCGTGCCTACAAGCATGGGACAAAATACAGTGTAGATCTAGTTATGCTTCGATGTTGTCTTTACATTGAGCATGTTTTGGCTTGTAAGCGTAAATCTATTTTATGTGTTGCAGACTACCAATAAAGACCCCAGGATAAACTTTCTCACTCGGTCACAGCAGATGAATTACGTTAAAAAATTAATGCGTAACATAAAAATGTCGATTTTATGATGTGCTGTTCTACAGTACATAAATTACACATTAACAGGCGCGTTGCAAAATTATTGATATAATTCCTTGGCATTATTGATATAATTTATATAAATATTTGGAAACGATGTTGGGGGCTCTCAAAAATACATCTGTAGTCGGGAATCGAACCTGGGATCGCTGCACATATGACGGATGATCTATACAACTGAGCTGCGATGACCGTAATTTTGCAGTCATTGATGATGCACATTGTCAATAACTTTACGAGAGAGTCGAAGTCAAGGTACGAGATAAAACGAGTCAAGATTCGGGATCGTGAAGGCAAATCAAGAATAGAAACTTGAGATTTTCGCCAGCTAACCACCACATGGAACGTCTCAAGTCCCACTTTTTGCACGTTAAGCACTTCAGATCTCGAAAACGTATTGTCGATGTTTTCGGCAGGTCTCATGAGACTACAACTGGCTCCTCATTCGACTAACGTTATCAAGACTTAATCGTGAATTGCACAATTTTAACTGGAAGAAGGGGAAAAAAATTCCAATTCGGTATGTTGCGCAAACATGCATACGCGAAGCAGTCATACACTCGAAAGAACGCTCTCAAAAGAACTACACTGTACCCGCTACATACACTCGGTACATGCACCTACACGCATAATACGCCAACCTTTTTACACAAGAGAAGCAATTTTTCGTTAATGCTGCTGACATGTGGCGGCCCCCCAGTGGTCATTAATGAGAAAAATGCATCCGTATAACCTACTTGTAAGACGGAATTTTCCTTCGACGAAGCATGTTTTCGTCTTGTCGATGCAGAAGTACAGTAAAAGGAAAACTGAGAAGTCATAACAGGATATAAGATATAAGTCCCGACGTATATATACCTGTTCCAAACCACCTTCGCCGCCTATCCGACAACTAAAAAATCGATTGCGACAACGACTCACCATCTCTTGCCGTTACATACTGTCACTGTCAGCGGCTGGTAATGGAAAAAAAACCTCTTGCTGAAGAAGTTCATTGTTCGGTTTGGCTACAATAACGACAGTCGAAATTGAAAGCTTAGATATTATTTTGAAATGCTATTTAACTGATTTTTTTTTTGTACCAGAGCTAGCTCGGCGTAACCATAATACCAAAAGTTTACAATTTATTCTAGTAAACTAAAAAAAAAAACGAAAAAAAGTGACACGAAATGCAATATTTTTTTTGTATAGCCTTTTATGTAATTACTTAAGTTTACTTCTAGACATCATACACAAATATTGAAATTGTGCTTCATATTTGTAAACAAGCTACCGTCTTGGACTTAAAAAAAACGAAATATGTATTTTCACGAGTAAAAATATTCTTTATTGGCTTCAAAGTGACTATTCCATAAATCATGATGCATCTTCAGCATCTAACCTTTACCAGTCAAATGCGGTTTTTTCTTTTTCGTGAAGTTTTTCCTTAGATGTCGTTTAATTTTTTCTTTGTATGGACAAATGAATAAATATCCATGATAAATTATTGGGAATATATGTGAACGTATACGTTTAGCAATAAAACTTTCCTCGTATAAGAAATCTATATTCGAATCGGATTCGGATAACATTATCATATTTATTAGTTGAAGGCTCAGGAAACGATAAATGTTGGAATATATCGGATGCAATGGCGGCCGGGCATTTGCATGCATCAAAAAGTTGAAGAATGTACGAGCAGCCAGACTAATCGAATTCACCAGAGCTCCGTTTAGTCTAATGCAATATCGATAACTTACCGGTAGAGATAAAATCAAAATATTTATTCAACAAATATAAAAACACTTCATGAAGATAAATGTACTGTAGAGCATTCATAAACTTAAACTATCTAAATAAAAGTTTGCCGCTTTGAATACCTCATGGCGTTATTAAGTAAACCGACGAGGGGTTGGCTAGACTCAATAAATGAAATATAATTAATTTACGTCATTCCCCACCGTATTCAAAAAGCGCGATCGTTGATTTACAGTTACAGTTATTTTTCAAAACATGACATTAAATAAATATGCATCAGCAAGCTTGAGCACCAACGTGACTAATTGCTACCTGAAAATTCAAAACTTGAATACTTTGGTAATTTTTTTAAAAATAATGAATAATGTTACATTATAAATTCGTGAATAATGCTTAAATTAAAAATTCAGGAATAATGTTTCCATTATAAATTTGAAAAGAACCGTTAAATTATAAATTTGAAAATAACCGTTAAATTAGAAATTCGGATATAATTTTTCCATTATAAATTGCGATGTACATGTACCTAGCAACATTGACGCTATGTGAGCATTTACAAAGCGTAGTGTGTGCTTTTACCGGTACAGTGTTACCTGTCTCGAACCTTTCCAAATATGATTCATTTAGCAAAAATATCTTAAATAAGCATAATATTGTCTTAATTCAAGACTTCTCAAAATTTTAAATGAAGAAACATATTATTTTATCACAAACAAAAGGTAACGCCTACGGGGTGCACAACAGAAGACTAAATAGAAAAAAATCAAATATCAGAAGATTAGACATCAAAAACGACTAAAAAATAGCTGCCATATTTTTCGTCAACCCGATCCGCAGTGACGACGCGCGAAGAGACACCAGCCTTCGCGCCCCATAAATCTATTATCGCCGTCACCGATTGAACGACGTCATATGTGTCGCCGTGATGTCCCGCTGGGATCTCTGCAGTCGTGTCAATGCCTGCCACGTCCCTCAAGCACCAACACACACACACAAACACCGGCATCTCTGCGTCTATATAGAATATCGTTAGTTGGGGGAGGTGGGGTAGAGAGCGGGATTGGTGGGAGGAGGGAAGGTGAGAGAAGATGGCATTTCCCCAGAGAAAGATGAAGATAACTAGGCTCTTCTCTGTTTTACACCTTGTTTATGGCTTGCTCGCAACCTCGCTGCATGCGAGGTGCGTGTGTGTGCCCGTGACTGTGCTGTGGTATAAAAAAAAACCGTACACGACGTTTTGTTTCTGTTGCCTCGACGCGGCCAGGTTACAAATCCTGTCCACGAGACGTGACTCAAACCACGAATGACGTAATCAGGCGGCTCCAGAAACCGACATCGAATCGGCGTATAAGATGGCGCTATCAACGCGGAGCAGCTTTGATTAGTTTCTGTAGCGCAGATTCGCATTAGAGCGTCGCCACTTTTCGTTTCTAGGTGTGAGCTGTATATTCTATTATTTTTAAATTACGTTGTTGTTTAACGAAATTCCTTGAAATTGGTAAATTGCGCGAGAACATGTTTCTTTTCGATATTTTATCTCCCTCTGCACGCAACTTTCTAATCAGGATTCTTGATTATCGACGCATTAGAAGCTTTGAATAGAGCTAATCGACTGTAGTCTATTTTTCCCCCCTATTCGCAGAACAATTATAATTACAATGAGGTGTAAGATATAGAGCGCAAAGATTCATGATGCTGTTATGGCGCCGCATTACCGTAATACACCACAAACCTCATAGAGTTACATCGCCTGCTTCATATGCGACGCTCCTATCAACAGACTCTTTGTTTAGCTCGAGTGTTGCCATTCGCAGCGCCATTGCAGAATAACGCCAAAAAAGGCTTATATACGCCTTACTAGTATGATACGATTTTAGGATCTGCTGCCCGAAATACTGAAGATATATTTTATTTCCAATCACTATAGTGAATATCACGACAGACGATTCTGTAACAAAACAAAACTTAAAGATACAACCGACCACAAACATGGGCTTGAACATCGATTTTGCTAGGTCGGGACGCACCGAGGATAAAACGACAATTATGTACCCCTCCTGTTGCTCCTGTACTGAGGGGCATGCTTTCACCAGCACCCCGGGATCGAACGAACGAGAGGCCGCGCCGGGAATCGAACCCGGGACCGCTGCACCGCAGAAGGTTCCTATACCAACTAGGGAAAGAGTCGTATAGCGTTCGTATCGTACGCTCGTATACTCTCCGCGATCTAAGACGTTCTGCCACGTCCACAGTGATGCCAGTTGTTAACCAGCGGCGGTCAAAGTTCACTCCCAATTAAATTTTGTTAGGCAATAGCCGTAATTCGTTTCTCGGAAAATGTACTGCCGACAGCATGTGCAGGGGCAACCTATTCCACCGCCACGTACACTCGTATATACCTGGTATATCGGCCGGGCAGTTTAAAAAGTTAATTAAGAACCTTGGAGATAAACATTAAACAAAGTGTGCAAAAAAATGTTTATTTCTCATTTGGGGGATGAGCGTTCATTTGCCGCGATCGCTTTCTGAAAGCGGGTTTTAATCAAAACGGCGTATAGAGGGACATATCCAGTAAGGAACGTGCGGTAGGGCAAGTCGAAAAGGATACGGAGTTTATTTAATCTGGTCGCACTGCCGGTTCTCGGTACGCGGCGATGCGAGGCGGGCTGACTAAGAGTACCATCGTTCCCTACAGGTGACCCTCCTCACACCCCACAGCATCACCTTCCTATCCCCGTTTACGGAGAGAAATCAGCGAAAGAGAGGTATCACGGTGCAAGCCAATAGGCGAACCAGAATCGATTAGGGCATTAACTGGTTGGGGAAAATTAAAGTTTATTTACGACCGTTTGCCTAATTCTTCTCACGTGGAGTCGCCACCAGGGACCGAGGGGGGAGCCCTCTAATTACGATTTGCGGCGAAAAACGATGCGCATCTGGTCGATCTCACCGACATTACGTCTCGCCGCACACCACCGGCGCTCAATAGAGACGGTTTCGTCGGCGAGACGATATTGGCGCGAAAGTTAAGCAACACCGGACTAGCTATTATCACGACAATGTTTCACGAAAACGTAGAAAGCGGAACTCCTTTTTCGTATACCTAAAATATTTCCATGCATTTTTTTTTTTTTTTAATTCGGTAGCCGTTACAAAATCGATACTGTACATACAATTACGACTAACTAAATTAAAGCGAATGAATTTCTTCGCGTGAAGCATATGAATTGCGAACGCACCCGATTTAAATTACACTGGATTCGAATCGATGTGTACACGGCGGTGTTGGATTAAATGGGAGGGGATACACAAGCAATACAACTTTATTTGGAAAAATATGTTCCCCTACTCGGTAAGTTATCCCTATGAAAGGGAAACATTTTTCACTAGTTTCCTGGATCAAATAAACAAGAACTTTCGCAGGGAGTCGATCCTTAGCCGTTGCACCACCAATGAAGCTGCAATTTAAAAATTACAGAAGATTCCATAATGTAAAATTTTATATGATTTTTTTAGTTTCGTACAATTTGACTTTTAATTCTGAAGTTGTACAGTATTAGTACATTAAAAAACGTATCTAAATTCATCCTAGCATTTCATAGTAAAGACACAATCTGACTTCAGTTTAGATGACATTATTTGCAGTGACTAACCATGAACGATTTTCTTGTCTCTCGTCCCAATTTTATCGCGGGATATTGGATACGGGGAATCGCAATTTGTTTCGAGTCACTCCCGCAAATCTGAGTAGCGCGAGTTCGCGGAGCTTCTTTGATGAGGTAAAAATGAAAGAAAAACCACGGAAAATGCGTTATAAACATGCTCGGCACGTAGCCCTATTTATGATACATTATACGCTAATCAGATGCCATCAAAACTCGCGCGGAAACTAGACCCAATCATTTAGGCCAACAGATCCCGCGGACCATTATCATCATCAGCGATGTTCTCCTAATAATGATAATCATGGACGGGATATTTTTTTCGAGATTAAACCACGTTCGCCGAAATCTTTCTTTGCTCGACGGCGAACAAACACGGAGGGAAAACGTGCTCCGGCATGCCAGCGGGCAAGACTCACTATTCTCAATATAAACACTGAGGCATTATACTGATACATATTAGCCTATGGAGAATAAATGTTTCCTTATAAATGGAAAATATTTTATATATGGTTTTCTTCTTCACTGCGGTGAATAATACTACGGAAGATTCCGTACCCATCTAATCGCCTCGAAAAAGTATTTATAGAGGGGCAACTTTCGAATAACAAAAGTCGAATAACAAAAGTCCTAGCCGGGAACAGACAATGCACGCAATTATTGAAAAAATTAGTTAAATTTTCAGCAATATGAAAAATACGACAAAAAGTGCGTTAAGATCATTATTACTTGCAATCGGTAAACACAAATGCATATAAATTTATCCGACATCCAAAAATTAAGAGTGGCATTATTGAATACATCTTCTATCAAACATTGTAAAATTGTTAAATTTAAACATTCGATATTTGACATTGAGTGCCAACTATTTCTGAGGCACCTCTGTCATACGGATCGTGCATTGGCGTTGCAGACAATGATTGATTAAGTGATTATGAATCCGAATCTTCACGGCCTCTACAGCGTGCAAAAGATCCGCATTGGGAAAACCCAAACTACCAACATGTGATTCAATGTAGGTAAATATATGGTAAGTGGTAAGTGGTAATGTGCGGCCCCCGTGGTACAGTGGCTATAATCATAGACTACTAAGCGGGTGGTCCCGGGTTCGATTCCCGGCAGA
>JAUJYS010004205.1:0-12210 GCA_033995665.1 Melogona broelemanni | reverse complement strand
AACACAAAGCAAAACAAACCTGGGCGTTCCTAGTTCCTTTACAAAAGGAAGCTGGAACTTTTCCGTTCCATCGATTAAAAATATTTCAATTCCATGACTAATCATGACGCTGAGTGTGAAGATTCCCACACAATCTATTTCTTCTCGACATACGGTGACCACATGGAAATTAGCAGGAACATATCTAATAAAGGTCCTAATGTCGATTTGCGGACACAGTCGGTTCCGCTGCTTGGAAAATTGTACTCATAGAAAATTGAAAGTTTACAAAGGGAACTCTTTACACAGAGAATGAACCTCCGTTCCAGTTCCTCAAAATCAAAAGGAACTAGTCATTCTTAAGTTCCTCAAAAATGGAACCAGTTCCTAGGAACGGAACTTTTCCGTTCCGTTCATACCCAACACTGTTTGTTCCTTTGAACAAGGAACGTCCTCGTTATTTTCCTTTTATGGAGTAGCGAGGAACGGGAACAAGTTTCTTTTCAAAAGGAACGTACCCCCACACTGGTTTCTAGGCATAAAAAAAGATTAATTATATGAGTGACTTTCATCACAAATTTGGGACACATTTTAAAATATCCTATGATTTAAAGTGATCGTACAGTTCGAGCAAAACTTCTATTCATTTGTAGGATCATTTTTACCGAAATTTTCGCTGACTTATCCTTTTTTAACCTATATTCGCTGGCTTTTCATGACTGTCCAGATAACTGTGACTCTCTAGTAATCGTGGTGAAATAGTCAAAAAATAAAACAGTTTCCGCCATTTTGTGTGCACAAATTCTTGTGTGTTGTTCTTGTGATAAACGAGAGTTGTACACAAATCTATCACGAATGATCACAAGCATCGCCTGAACACCATTCGTGAGGAAGATCTATATACAGAAAATGTCGTCGCAAATTAAAAATAAAAATAACCAAACCAGGACCAGAACTTAGCCCCAGTCTTGTCCTGATTTAGATATATTTTTTTTTTTTAAATGTAAGAAAACAAATTAATTAAATGTGAGTCTTTGACCAAAGGATGATTAGAAATTAGTTGTCATGCGGATAAAATAGATTGTATAATATTGGGGTGCAATATACGAACAAATAATAATTTATATAAAGCAGCTAAAGTTATCATTTACCGTGATGTGTCGGTACAAAACATTTCAATAATTTTATTTTGTTAACAGGGATTCAACAAATTTGAAATAATTATATTTGATGTCGTATTCCATGTCGTACCAATAATTAACTGAAAACAAATATTTACGTTGTCAATTAAAATGAGTGGTAACAGCAACAAACATACAAGTCTGACTTTGATCACAAATTTCTGACAAGATTGAATAATCTCCTATGATTTAAAGTGATCGTACAGTTCGAGCAAAATTTCTTTTCATTCGTGGGATCATTTTAACCGAAATTTTCGCTGACTTATCCTTTATTTTAACCTATATTCGCTGGCTTTTCCTGACTGTAACTATGAATCTCCAGTAATCGTGGTGAAATATTAAATAAAATAGTTCCCGCTATTTTGTGTGTACAAATTCTTATGCGCACAAAATCCTGAATGCGCCGCTGCAACGCCTCTGTGACGTCACGATATTAACAATCCTATTTAATAAAACAGAGTTTTCACCATTTTGTGTGCACAAATTCTTGTGCTCACAAAAACCTGAATGCGCAGCTGCAACGACTCTGTGACGTAATGATAATCCTATATGAAGACACAGGTTCCGCCATTTTGTGTGTACAAATTCTTGTGCTCACAAAAACCTGAATACGCAGCTGCATGACACGCACACGCTATGACGTCATGATAATAGCAATATCCGGATGAAGTGTGCGAAAGTGCTGTGTGCTTAAGAGCTAGTTGTGAAATATTTGGCACAAATTATCTCCGACTGGTAAAACGTTGAAACTGACCTGCGATGCAGCCATGAGACTGTCTGACGTGGTGAAACCAAAGAGAAGGAAGATAAAGCGCATCGCCGGCCTCAACTCTGCACCGAACAGGGTGAGCTTTGCTGTATCGAGGGAATCTCGTCAGATCGGGTACGAGGGGGTCAATAGCGATCCACGGCACCTAGAAAGTTGCAAATAAATATCTCAATTTCCCTACGCTTTCAAAGACATGTTTTTTTTTCTCATCAATTATTTTCTACCAAAAAGATGAACCATGTATCTTTCCAAAAATTGAAAAATACTAATACATAAACTGGTTCATCTGTCCAAAAATTTTGAAACACCATTTACAAGTTCCACTAATAAAATTGATTTTTAAGATTGGGTACAATTTTTTCTTAATTAAATCGCGTATTTTTATGTTAAAGTTGCCGTTTTTGATCCTGATGGTCAAGAATACAAATTAGTAATGACAAACGGTAATAATGGATAATGGTAACGGGTGATGGTAATGGTCTCGAAAATTCCCCTGATTTGTATTTGTGGACAGCGCCTGTGATTCCGAAGACCTAAAGCACAATTCAAAAATATTGAGCACGCTCTAGCAAAAAAAAAGCGCTTTGACAAGGGTACTGTACCTTATCTTCGTTCGATAGAGGCTTCATCGTGAAGTCGCCGCATTCGGTTTTACAAAATTGTCCAACAGGAAATAATTCTGAAAATGAATAATCAAGATGTGGTGAATTATTTCTGATTCCATCGTAAGCGAATAACCAAATTTGGTAAATAAGAAAATTAATTTTCAGTATCAGCTACCGTAAGGTATCCAGGGTAAATCGGTGGGTGGATGAAGAATGAAATCTTTGTATCCGGAAACCACGCAATAAATATTTTCGTAATGGTCCTTGTGCACTGCAAAATAACACATAAGTGAATGGTTAGTCGATTGTTTCAGAATTACAACGGAAATTATTAAAATTCGAATTCGAAATAAGATTTGACTCACTTGAGGTTACTGCTCTGTTATCACCCATCCAGAAATTGACTGCATCTGGCTTCTTACCTGTACAAAATTATACACAGAACATCGTCAATTTATTTTCGAAGGGGGTAATTACTTCGAAGGAAGTACACCTATAAATTTAAATTCAAATTTGCATCTTGGATTAAAATTAATTGTCATCGCTGGCGAAGACCGTCCACTAAACACAAGTCCAATTTCATCTTTTAAAATGTCATCTCTTTTAAAATATCATTTCAAAAATATCATCACCAATTTCATTTATTAAAATGCGAAAGTTTTACCGCAGCGTATGAGCGCAATTCGATTTTTTTTTAAAACACTGTTTGACTTTTAAAAAAACGCCAAAGTTGTACGTAAATCTACCACGAATGATCACGAGCACCGCCTTATCGACATTAGTGAAGCATTTGAAAAATTAACAAAACGCTATATCCATTTTATCTGGTCGTGTGAGAAGTTTCAATATTACATGTACAGGGTGAGGTACAAAAATCAATAACCTTTTTTATATTTTTAATGACTTGTCAAAGATCGTCCGATTTTTATAAAATTTGACACAAATGATAATGAGAATGTCTTCTTTTAGAAATTGAATATCGCGCCACGAATTTCTTATCACAGCGCATTTCTCAGACTGTTGATGGCGTGGTACTACCACAGCTGCACGATTGATAATTCGCCCGCCTTAAAATTACGTTCATTGGAGAAGATAAAATTGCGATAAAATTTATTCGAGAAAACAAAAAACTGGGTGAAAAACGAATTATTTAGGAAGGATGCAAGAAAAAGTCTACCAACGCAAAAAAAAAACAGCGTTCATCATCATATGTACCAAATTTAATAAAAATCGGATGATATTTGACAATAGTTATTAAAAATATAAAAAGGTTATGGATTTTTGCGCCTCACCAAGTTTTTTAAAATTTTATTTATAAATCACAGCACCCTCTGCACTCTCGTGTCTCTATGGAGATATGTGAGGGGCAGGGAAGGGAAGGGAAGGGGAATGGCAGCTGGTATAGCCAGGCTGCAGGATCCACCCCTCAGCTCTGGACTCCCTAATGGAAGCTGAGGGGTGACCCCAGTACCCTTGCAGGCTCGTCGAATAAACGAAAGCCTGCGCCGGGAGTCGAACCAGGGACCGTCGGCTTCGTAGGATGTTGCCATACCAGTGAGCCGTCAGTACGTACAAGTGATCAGGAATTATTTACTACAGTTTTATTTAATACAGTGATCAGGAATGAAGAATATGTACGTCGTTAAAATTGACCACCCCTAATCCTGCACCACCAAAGTCAAATAAAATTGACAGTGGATCTCAGTACACCTAGTCAGCACACATTGACGTGCTGCCGGCAACAGAATATATGCGAGCGGCAACACACAGATTACGACCTACACGTTCGTTCACGATTACGGAAATACTAATTAAAACTTAGAGACTCGACAAAATCAATATTACAGTCTCTTGTGGGTTATCGATTGACGGCATCTAATATTATCGGCATGGTGAGCGCAAAATATTTTGAATTATTATCAGAATTTTGCTATAGGAAAATGCGCCAACGATACCTGATACGTGTATGAATGCACGTACCTTTATTTATTGATGATTGAGTCTAAGAATATTCTCCTTAAAATACTACATTTACCCTGTTGAGAACTTGCAACAGAATTTCAGAGCCGTGCGTCAGTTTTTGGTGTAGTTATCATTAATTTCTGTCACCAATCATCATGATTGATGAATTATGAATGAAGATGGAATTGCTCGGAAAGATCCGTGAATAGAGGAGGAGAGGGCCACGTGCTCAAGATGGCTTGGTTGCTCAAAGACTAAAGCCTAAAAGGAAGCCTAGACCTTCGCCCCAGCAACCTATCAGGAAAATAAAACATGACTACGCAGTATGGTCTTTACATTCCATTAGCTTCCAGTAGGGAGTCCAGATCTTAGCGGTGGATCCTGCGGAATGGCTATACCAGCTGCCTTTCCCATTCTCTTCCCTGCCCTTTACATATTTCCATAGAGACACGAGGGTGCAGTAATCCTGTAGTGCACTAGGCAATACGGTGATTTAAGAAAAAAGTTCCTCAACTTTTCCGTTCCGTTCCTACCCCACACTGCACAATAGACACAGAACATCCATGCTCTCTGCCTGTTAGGCACTCAATTATCCCCAACAATAAAGTTGCAATAAACTTGCTAGTTTACGGTTGGATGAAATTTAATAGGTGAAAGTAGATCTCTCTCCGCAAACACAGACACACGAACCCCCCCATTACAGCGGGCACTCGTGGAACTCACCACAGGATGCATTCCGCGAAAGAAACGATAGTCATGAATAAAACTGGCAGGATATGCAAATCGAGGCATTAATTAATTATTCGTTGTGTGGCAGATGGTTGTTGGCTATGCATGCTTGCGTTGTGCATGCGTTGTGCAAGCGGCAGCATTCTCGTGGTTTACCCAGTCCCACCCCTGTATATCATATGTACGTTAGAATTGCGGAAGTTCTTCGAGATGGCGGGAAGTATTTCCTAAATGGTCACAGGTGACGCTACGGTCGCCATGTACAGCGACACCTGGGCAACTAAGCGTGTGTTCCCGGGTTCGATTCCCGGCGCAGGCTTTCGTTTATTCGATCCTGTGGTACTGGAATGTGCCCCTAACACATCGCCACAGCGACACGAGGGGTACAATAACATCCTGTAGTGCTATTCACTACAGTGATCCGGAATAAATAAAATTTGGTTATCGTATTGTTAACGAACTGAAAGGTGTAGAAGCCGCTTTTTTGCATTTACTTGTTGGATACATTATTTTTTCTTTCCCCTGCAAATCGAGCAATGCGTGTCGACCTTTCCACTTCTTTGATTAAAGATGCACTCTGTACCCCAACACACCGATAGAGATTATTCCCGTTATGTTGCTGCTGCTGCTGCTTCGCAAGTTGGATTATTTATAAAGGCGTAGTGGCGCCGTGGTGAATAGGGAGCAAAAATATTTATGGCTAATTTATTTTTATTTTCAAAAGAAGAAATATTTTCCCTTCCCGGAGAACCGCAAATCAAACACGCGGGTAATTAACAAGTAGGAAAGAGGCTTTTGCGTTCGTCTTATTTAAATTCTTCGGGGGGGGAATATTTAAGCAGCTCCGGGTGCCCACATAAGTATATTTTCTTGAGCTACCGCTCACTCTTCATTAGCAGTTGAGAAAGAAAAGTGCCCGTTTACGAAAATATTGGTTGTCTACCTTTAGAAAAAAAAAACTTTTACATGTACAAGTATTACATGGCAAAATATTTAACCGCAGAAAAATCCGCCAAGAATTCGGCAATAAAAACATTGTGTTAATGTACTTCAATGGTCCGCGATTGTGTGCAATTGCATTATATGATATCACCAGTTGTTGCTTACAATTTAGTAACAATTCAGTAAGCAAAATTGTGATGAATTTTTTTTAGGTCCTTTCTGAGAAATTTTTAAGGTTTGTCTTGGGGATCGAAACAACAGTTTGCAGTAATAACTGCAAGCATCACACATAACTAAATTATGCGATAGTATTTTTCAAAATTAGGTTTTAAACCCATTTTCTTTTCCATTTTTTTCAGGAGCAAGAAACGAAATGAGATTTAGAAAGATGTTATTTTTTAATGTACTTAAACTTTCAATCCACTTATCCTAACTGAACACTTACCCTAAACCCAAAAACGTGATCACGATAAAATCTGATTAGAATATCGAGAATACACGTAAACATATCGTACCTTACGACAAAAAATGTTCATACACAAAACACTTTAGGATATGAATGCCGCAGCGCTTCAGTGTGTGGGGTTCGTTCCTTTTGAGAAGGAACTTGTTCCCGTTCCAGTCCTACAGACAATAAAAGGCACCTGGGCGTTCCTAGTTCCTTTTCGAAAGAAATCTGGAACTTTTCCGTTCCTTATCCGTTCCTTAGATTAAAAAATATAAAAAAAAACATTTGCGGGAACTAATTCACATGGCAAATGTAGATTTGTGGACACAAACCAAAAGCTTTCAATAGATCAAAAATCTTTTAACAATTTCTGTTTGGTGCTGTAAAATTGTTCCGCTGACGACACACTTTGGAAAATTGTTACTCGTAGAAAATTGAAAGTAATGACAAAAGGAATCCTTTACACAGAAAATAAAGTTCCAGTTCCTCAAAAAAAAGGAATCAGTTTCCGTTCCAGTTCCTACAGAAATAAAAGGAGCCTAGTCTAGTCCTAAGTTCCTCACAACACTGAATATCGGTCCGTACGTACAATTGCATCAATTGATCATACATAAAACACATTAAGACATAAATTCCGCTACATTTGACATGTCTTCTTCAGGGGGGGTGTAATTTTCGTCTACAGGTGAGTTAGTTGTTCAGTCCTGCAGATGATGGTGATGTACCGATATCTCGTATAAGTGAGTTACGCGTGACTACGTCTATCCATTTAGTCGATAACATCAAAGTGCCATTACGCCATTAACGTGAGTTATGCGCGTCGCGACAATAAAGGCCAACGCAACCGGCAGTCAATCCGAATCTATACACACGCCTACTACAAGGATTGGACAAAATAATAGAAACGGGTCCAATAAGGTACAAAAGCAGATATATTGCCATTATTTTGTCCAACCCTGTATTTCTGATAGCACGTGCATTTTTAAATCTTCAGGGGTTGGACAAAATAATGGAAACAGCTCATATAAAGTGCACAAACAGGATCTGTTTCCATTATTTTGTCCAACCCCTGTAGCACTTAACGCCAACGAGGGAAGGGGGAGGCTATTAACCCGTATTAATGAGCGTTTCTATTTTGACGCATCCCTTCCCTGTCAAGTAACATGCTTATTATGCACGCTCATAGCGTAACTACAATACCCATTTACATTTAGCCAAAGATCGCAGATGCTAAAGATCTCGGATATCAACAGCATAACCTACCTTCGTAGCTAGTGTTAACGTTTCTTCCGTTTCGCGTATAATGCTAATACGTTAGATATGTTGTCTTGAGTTTAAAAAGAAAAGTAATAAAATCTGTTAGTGGCTGTAATGGACAATCACGTACGCATATTGCAATACTTCTGTTAGAGCTAAGGCGAAATAAACAGAATACCTGATTAAATAAATATCATTTAAATTGTACATGTTATTATCCTTTTGCCCAGTTGGAGAGCACTTGTCCATGGCGTCACCAAGAGTCGGAAACGACTCGACGGATCTTAACAACAATTATCCTTTTTGGGAAAAGTTAAACAATCATTTAGAACTTATAAATAAATTGTTCACTGGATTAATTGATTGATTGACTGTAAAAAAATTGATTTTTCTCTGTAAAAAAAATTGATTTTCACTGAAAAAATAGAGTTTTCATCTTAAAAATTGACTTTCCACTGCAAAAATTGCTTTTCTACTGTAAAAATTGATTTTTTTATTAGGCAAATTGATTCTTCTAAATGTTGAAAGACCTTTACATTTTTCACTGGTTAATAGTTGAAATCAGATATTCTAATGATGGCACAAAAAACCTAAAAAAGGATTCTAGGATCCATCTCTTCCCGCCCTCTGGTGGAAGGAATAACAATCTAAATACTGTTCCAGCTAGCTTGTAAAAAATGTACCGCTTGAGGTGCTGCGAAAAAAATGCATTTTTCACTTCTTCACTTAGCGAATAGAAAACGCTTCGCAAAAAAAAAAAACATTAGCAAAATTATCGATTGACGGATGAACACGCAAGTGTAACTGACATTTGGCACCACACAGCAATATGCTAGGAGAAACGAATGGGGAGGCTGGGCGAGAAACGTGATCGTTTCCGTGAAAACGTCTACCTACCCATCGCTTACTTTTTTTTTCATAATCACTATAGTTCTAATCACTACAGGATTACTACCCCTCGTATGGCTATGGCGAAAGGTGAGGGGCAGGAAAGGAGGATGGTAGCTGATATAGCCAGGCTGCAGGATCCACCCCTAAGCTCTGGACTTACTAATGGAAGCTCAGGGTTGACGCCAGTACCCCAGTCTCGTCGAATAAACGAAAGCCTGCGCCGGGAATCGAACCCGGGACCCGTCGTCTTCGTAGGATGTTGCCATACTCTCTGAGCCATCGGTACGTGTGATGTTATAATATTGTTTGTTACGAAGGCTTACCAGACTCCCCCCCTCCCAGTAGGCGACCTGGTAATTTGTAATTTGACCTAGTCAAGGCTTCTGACCTAAGTAGGGATCGTTTACCGTGTACCTGACAACGTACAGGCACGGCTCTAACGGTTTAACTTCCATTCCATAAAGGACGAACTTACTCGCCATTAGAAATTCGGGATGTATCGACTGAGATCCGAACCCGCGATCACGTGCATAGTACGTGAGAACGCTTTCCACTACACCACCGAGATCAATAAACGTATCCACGTAAAAAAAACCATTCCACCACTGAACCACCCCTCACTACCATGTGAAAATTGAATAGAGAGGAAGACTAGATGTAGAGCACGGCAAATATCAAAAGCTAGCTTGACTTTTTTAAAACCTGACTGCGGCGCTCTTTGCAGAGATACACCTACAAAGCGTCTTTAGTCATTAATGCCGACGTCAGCAAGACCACCCTCAGGCAATCCATTAGATATTACATTTTATTGGTCGTGAGGAAACGAATGCATCTGTTGACATGCTGCGAGCGCCATTAGTCGGTGTACATCCAGCGCTTAGAAGGGGGTGGACACAGTAAAATAAATTGTTGCCTAGGGTTCAGGCACGAGCGTGTCATACGAATTAATGTATATTTATTCACGACTTCGTGGATTCGCAATATTTCAATTTTTCTGCGGTGTGCCGGTATTTATTTGCAGTTGAGGAAAGGAACGGAACGGAAAGTTCCCGTTCCTAGGAACTGGTTCCTTTTTTGAGGAACGGAAGAACGCCTAGGTTCCTTTTGTTTCTGTAGGAACTGGAACGGGAGCTGGTTCCATTTTTTGAGGAACTGAGGAACGCCTAGGTTCCTTTTATTTCTGTAGGAACAGGAACGGGAACTGGTTCCTTTTTTTGAAGAAGGTTTTTTTATTGGAAGAACGGGAACTGGAACAGTTTCCCTTTCGAAAGGAACGAACCTAACACTGATTAGCTATCGCCGATAACTTTGCCGCCAGGTGGCAAAACTTGTATCCCCCAATGGATCGAACCCCAGCCCTATCCTCAATGTAACAGCTATATCCACATGACCCTAATTCAAATACCAATACACCCTTGTCGCCATGTGTTTTCTTGCCGCTCGAAATGTTTTGGCAATATTGGCAGCATATTGGGGTTGCTAATATTTTCACCCGATTTGTAAAGGTTAAAGCTCTTGTCGCCATCTAGAACTGGGAGAGCAACGCATACAGCCGATTGAAACTTGTGCCGGAACCAATGGAACAAGTTAGTCGGAAATTGACGCCCACTATACATCAAGATATAGCTTAGCGATAACGTCAATATCCATTTCGTCAGGGTAAATATTGAAATAAGAGGCAGAAGAAATTCGTGGCTTTAGATTCATCTTGCGCTTCTTCTCCTATGTTTGTATTGCTTCCACTGTCAATATTATCAGGACAGAAAAATACGAACGTATAAAAAAAGATCCCGCGCCTGCTAAAATGAATAAGAAATGTTCCAAAACATTGCTGCTCAACCAAAGGTACAATGGCCCATTTTAACTTGTTATGAGGGCCTACCAACGTTTCCGTCACAAAAGTATCTTTCCCAGAAGGAGACCTTAGTAGGGATCGCTAACGTGTACCCGACGGTCTCACTACGGTACGACTTCAATCCATAAAGACTCGCTCGAAAAAATACAAATGACTGTGGGGAATCGAACACGAGAACAGTGGACCTAGCCACTAAAAAATTCCGTTTATACCGGGGCGCACATCACAGGTTACCTAATACAGGTTAAAATAAATACCGTTGAAACCGAGTCACTGCCCGCCACCATATCCACCGTTTTATTAGCCGCTACCAACAATGAGGTTCAGTAATAGTCCGCAGAAACTAAAATGATCCCGGCCCTAACCACATTCGGTAAAAGTACCTAGGGAGCTCGTCACATATTTTTTATTATTATTCCGGATCACTGTAGTGAATAGCACTACAGGAGGTTATTGTATCCCATCTTAAACCATGTTATTTAAAAAAATTAAAGTGCGACCAAGATCCGCACTGTACTCTTCGCGCAATCATAAGTAAATCCGCGCGGATTTAGTCCCAATCATCGAATTTTCCATCAATCAGTCGCCCTATCGCCGCACCAATTTTATCGCGGCTAATATTATGAATTTGCTGGCATAGGGGCCGCGGACAAAGAAACGGAAAAGACGGTAGCCATTGGGATATACCGTTTGGTGGCGCTCATTTTGTCATTTGGTAGGTTGCCGCAAGAGGCGCTCAGTCCTCAAAATATAATTTCACCGTCAGGAGTGCTGTGTTTGTTATTGAGTGGTAATCCCAAAAAAATACTTCATTAATAGCACCTTAACTAGTTTCTAAATATAACTGCAACGATTCAATTTATTCTCTTAAAGGCCACCAGAGGGCATCAGTGACATTGAGCAGACCGAGTTGAGTAGCGACTGTACTTCAAAGCGTAATTAGGGGCTATGATTAATTTCCATGGTAACGCTACCCATCAATTTGTAAGCACTCCCTGATTAAAATAAACTCAAGAAAAAAAATATGTGGCCAAGTGCCGTCTCTAGGCTTCGTTGAAAAAATTCTTGTCTCCACTTTCAGTTCAAAAAACGTGGTGTCTTTTTCATTTCATCTTGTCGTCGGAACATGCGTAAAGGGAGATTTAAATTAACGATCGATATCTGGGATCTGCTTTCTCGATCAATCTTCGCAAAAAAAGGTATTCAAGTTTTCGAAGCTTTTTCGTTGCTAGACAGAAGTTTATCTCGTTTCATTCACGCATTTCAAATTTCCCACCTATTTAGCACGGCAATTTAGTTCTATTATTTCCCCGCAGGGGCACTGATAGCCTGAGAGCTAAGTTTGCGCTATGTAGTGCTCTCAAACGGTATATTGTCGCTCTTGTTAATTGCGAGAGCGCTCTCCGCAGTGCTGAATCGAAAAGTCCGCTCAACGATCAACAAATGGAGAACAATTTAAAAGCATTACTGATTGCAAGCAGCGCTTTCCCAATCGAGAATTTTTTTGTTATTCCTGATCACTGTAGTGAATAACATTACAGGAGGTTATTGTACCCCTCGCGTCGCTGCGGCGATATATGAGGGGCACATTC
>JAUJYS010004204.1:0-12210 GCA_033995665.1 Melogona broelemanni | reverse complement strand
TGCTTCTGCCGGGAATCGAACCCGGGACCACCCGCTTAGTAGTCTATGACTTTAGCCACTGTACCACGGGGGCCGCACTGAAAATACTCCTAATATTACACGTCGTATATGAGCTCCAATCTCCAAATTACCATTGTAATATAGTTCATAGAACCCAAGAACGTTTTCTGCGACCTCTGGAGGATGCTATTGATGGGCGGCAAAGCGTAAACAGAACACGGGAGAAACTACAGGGGGTTGAACAAAATAATGGAAACAGATCTGCCTGTGCACCTTTTAAGTGCTGTTTCCATTATTTTGTCCATTTCGGTACGATTTCAGCAGCTGCGCACCCAGACGCACGAACTGAGTCTCCAGATGAGACTAGATATTTTTTTTCGTTCGTCTCCTCTCTCTTTTCATCTGTTGTTCTTGGCCGGGCCCCATTTATCGCTGTCCGGCGCGGCAACAAAGAAAATCCACTGACGAATTTAGTGGAGCGACAACTGGAGCTGACGAATGCCGCCTCGTCGCCTCTTTTTCGCCGCCGCCGCCACTGCACGACGGTCGACAGCACGACGTGACGAGAATCGCGATCAATTTTCTAAATCTTCCCTCCCTCTCTTTATCATCGCCATTAGCGGGCGCACGTGGCACGAGCGCGCGTGCCGCGTCACGAGATATTCGAACACACGCACCGCGGCTTCTGATTGGTTGGGACGGGTCGCTTGTGAAACCGTGGCGCCGCTGTCGGGACAATTAACAACTACCCCGACAACGACCTAGCAGATTGAATTGCGAGTAAAACTTATTGTGCGACTTCCATCGAAATGACTTTATTGTACGACTCGCCGTTATCCAGACGGTTCTGGGCTCGATTCCCAGCGCAATTCTCGTTTATTGGATCCCGGGAAATTGGTAAAATGTGCCCCTCTGACAATGCCATATTTTGTCTTCATGTTTTGCTATCCACTACAGTAATTGAAAAAAATAAATAATTCAAATAAGAATAGACACGTAATAATATGATTTACTAATATAAATATGACACGTGATAATTTCATATGTAATAAATCAAATTGCATCTGGTGTTTCAAATTATAAAAATAGTAATGATACAAATCAGCTTAACGAAACTGAAAATTTGAACGTGTAGCTACAGTTTTCCTCGAAGCCTGGCATAGGGTTCCACTACGGCGCAAACAGCCAATACGATTATATACGTTGTCAAGCCGCAGAATTAATAGCCTGTTTATCCAATAATTTAATAAATGGATCTACACGCTGAAACTCAACAGGCCGATAACATTTTTTCTGAATTGTAAGAGCAGCATCGCGGTGGGCGGTAACGGATAACGGATAAGAACGAAATTACGCGGCGGTTATTCCGTGATACACACACACACAATAAATCAATAAGTAATCTGTGCAAAGTGACGCCCTGTTTATTTAGCAAGTATTTTATCACACTTCTTTCGTCGTATCTGTCACGTGGTATGGAGCACGTTTTCGGGCCGCGTCGTGAAAATACGCAAAAGCAGCCACGTTCATTTAAATAGTGACAATTCTCCAACGGGATTTCCCTCAGTACTAGTTGTGGGGCTGGACAAAATAATGGAAACACCACTTTTTGTAACCAATGAATTTGGTCTCTTCTGGCTACACGTGCACAAATGGAAGTGTTTCCATTATTTTGTCCAACCTCTGTGCGTTCTGGAGAGTCGTTAGGGCGATAAATTTTAATGGCCGTGTGGCGAGCATCCCATTCCCCTCTTTTCAGACCAGTGCATTAATTCGTGGAGACAAAGAAATCTGCCGGTTCTTGTCGCCCTATATATATGCCAGTTCCTTCGTTTCAAATGGAGCCAGTCCCTTCTCTCTTTTCATGCATGCTGCATCTGGCAACCCTCGAAGGAATTTCGATCGGGCGGGAAGTACAAGTTGGCGGCTGGGAAGGGAGAATGCCTACAGGAAAACTTATCTGCAACTCTTGCTACTCCTTGGAGACACAGCATTGTGCTCGAAAACAGTGTTGTCAGATTTTTTTAATGCGTCACTAGGTGCTTGCTAAAAAATCTTCGCAATATATACACCATAAAATGCATTATGTTTTCACCCAGAATTAACTAATTTACTACGTCGACGTTTAGTTAAAGAAATTAAAAACAGAACGTGCAACTGTACAATGTTTACGACAAAAAAAAAAATTTAAACTCAACAGCGAGCTTCACAATTAAATGATGCAGAAATTTTGGTTCAGTTTAATTCATTCAATGTTCGAATCAACAAAATCAATCCCGAAATCGATAAACACTTCCAGTATTTTATACAGATTCAATTTTTACCAAACTTTTTCGATTTCATTCCCAATCAGTGACAACAACAATCAATCAACAATCTTAGTGAATACAGAATGAAACACCGAAATTTAATTAACCAGGTTAATTAATTATTTAACTAATATGAGGTACCGCTAAATGTAGATTAAAGTTTGGACGTCACGTGATTATAGATTCTATTATAAATCTCGTGTATCCGATGGATAAAAAGGTGGTTACTGTCACACATAATTCAACTAGTTTTGTTATACACGGTAATTAGTTTAAT
Organism: Melogona broelemanni; assembly: GCA_033995665.1. NCBI lineage: Eukaryota > Metazoa > Arthropoda > Diplopoda > Chordeumatida > Chordeumatidae > Melogona > Melogona broelemanni. The sequence continues at coordinate 9,624 of JAUJYS010004204.1, read as the reverse complement.
TTGTATTTACTTTATTTTTTATTGATTTATAGCTTACTCAGGTGTGGGATCAGTCCTCTTTAACCATTTTTTTCTCTCAGAAAAATGCTATCTTGTGGAGATGTTTATAGCAACACCAAATTGCATTTCCCGCGAATTGGTACCACAAAATGATGACAGTAAATAAACACGTTTTTTTTTTCTTTTTAGAAAAATGTGTTTTACGAAGAAATGATCACCTAGGGCGATGTTTGTCGCGGCTGAGCCGCCTATATCGATATATCGATTGTCGAGTGAAAACCATTCCAAAAACAGTTTTGGGCTGAATCATTTTAATCTGACCAGACGAAGAGAATGAAAGGATGGGGAAGGAGGGGATGGTGAGCTAGGGGACCGACCGGACATACCAGAGGTCTTACTCGGGGTCAGTCCATTTGGCGTCTGCCCATCTTCTAGCTAGTCTCATCAATAGATCGTTAGAATGGCTGACCACCTGAGCCAAGGCTGGATGTGTGGTCCGAAATGCCAAAACAAGCCCCGTACAGTCGTTGTGTGGACAAATGTCAAAACAAGTGGAGGTTCACCGTGTGCCAGAAATTTCGTAAACAATCGATACCATGATTACAGATCGAGTCAAAACAAAATCGAATAGACATGCATTCGAAGAATTAAATGTTAAATGACAACAGTGAAAATACACGAAGAGACAAATGAAGAATCAATTGAGACTAACAAATCGTGATTGACAAGTGAATCGTGTTAATGGGTTCATCTTAATCGATTCCTTTCATTTAATTATTGGTTGATTAGTTTTATTCAATTGTTTGTTCCATTATTGTTTCGTGATTTTTTAAAATAATTTACAATCAGCTTTCTTATATTATTTCGAGGTGATTAAAGGGATACATAATCTCCTGTAGTAATTTTCACTACAGTGATGACGATCGTCAATTGTCAAAAATAATAATTAAATAACTAATAGAAAATTTACAATAAGTTCTTGTGGAACTGCTCACCAATTCTTGAATGAACCGTTTTTTGTTAAGAAACAAATGCTAGAAGCGGTCGTTATTTTTCAACTACACTCACAAGCAAATTAATTCATGTCATTACATTTTGTTTTGTGGCGCGACGGTATTTAAGTACACGTGGATCAAGTGGAAAAATCCATATTCTCGTTTCGAATTTGTATGTCGTTTTCCAGATTGTTAATTCCTTGAATTTTGTCCTCCTCCGCCCACCCCATGTTCCCCTGGGTTGTGGCCACACAGTCACACGATTTATTTTCTGTATGTGGTTGTAATGCGAAAAATAGTATCGTAAAAACAACCGGCATGCAAATTTAAATTAAATATTCAAATTCCGTTGCACAAACATGATTTACAATGCATGAGCACAAGCGTATCACTACTGACACACCCAAACACAATGTTCAGAGTTGAAATGCCGCAGACTAGTACCACAGTGCATATACAGCATCGCTAATACAAAACAGAATTCTCCATTGTCCTTCAATGAAATATTTAAACCAGTTGGGGATTATGATTAGCGATGCAAATAATGCTTAAAATAACATAGCTGAAACAGAAAACTAGTCGTTGGAATGCAGATCAGAATTGAAACATATCCTCATATACTCAAAAAAAATGTTACTAAATGAAAAGATTTTAAGCCCGTCAAAATTAATGATTAATAACAATTTTGAAGTCCGATTGGCCAAAAAGATTTTTAAAAACGAAGAATTTTCTGATTTATCTTTTTCAAACATGGTTTTCTAGACCTACTAGACCTTCTCAGTCACAAAAGTCTCCCAGTCTCAAACACCGTCTTAGATACAGAGTCTGTTAAAAATAAGAAAACACAATCTTTGCCAGTTTATCACCGCTGATCGATTAAAAAGTGTTTGTTTCCTAACCACGAACGTAGCTCGCGTGGCAGAGGCCGCGTAGCGAATAATGTGTATTGCGGTACAGCATCAGGCGGAGCTTTTGTAAAGCTATGCGTTCGCTAAAGTGTCAAGGATTTGTTCGCTATTAAGATTAAGATGAAATTATTTAAAAGCCATTGTATTGAACTTTGTCAAGGACGCCACCATATTTTAATTAATAAAACCAAGTCACATAATTCACAATAAAAATATGCGTTTGCGACAACAAATGCTTCGGTATCTAAAACGCATTTGCCGTTCCGAAAATCCGAACGCTGTAAGCGATTAAGTTGGAAAAACAAAATGTTGACAAACGTCAATTTTAAAAAGCAACCAGCCACACAACCTTGTATTATAATAAAATATTTGACCCCGGATATAGACCCTCCATGGCTGCAGATACACAAGTACTTTGCTATTGTTATTGCACATTACAATTTCAATTACATTACAATTCGGGTTCGAGCCCACACATGCTACATCGGGACGCATATGGCGTCAATTTCTATTTATAGATACAAAATAATCGCTTCACATGTATTAGTTCTAGCGTTGCCAAGTAGTGAAATCGCCTATAGATTGCAATAGACGGAATAGAATCGCGAACAAGTGCAATTTGCGTTCTTATTTTTTTTTTCTGCGTCGGCTTTGAAAATTTCGATTATAAAACGCCAGCAATATATATTCGATCGTCGGGGTGGTGCTGCTAGGTGGTACTATTTCGCACACTATTGCCAAATCCATTCATATCTGGCGTGGAATTGGCTCCCCAGTTCTCTCTGTCCCATCCCACCCACACTTTACCCACAACCCCCTATTTCCTATTCCCCCTCCCACACTCCTCCTCTTCGATTAGAGATGCCATTTTTTTTTCACCAGGAAATTCCGAAGCGTTTGGAGTCGCGCCTGGGGAACGTTCCGCTTTTTAAGTTCCGGGCGTTCGAAAAGCAAGGACGTGCCACCAATTCAATCCCGGTTCACTAAAATACTACGACGCCCACTGCGATTATTGTATATCATCTTGAGTACATTAACGTCTTTGGAACACATTATGCTGATGGCGTCCTGTAAATTGTATCTGAAACTCCACCACTTAATAAATAAATGTATCCAAAAAATTAATGACAACGAAATAATTTTAAAACGCAAAGGGAACAGTCCCAGTTCAGGTACAGTCCCCGAAGAGGAAGACGAAAGAAGTCTGGCGAACCCTCTTTTATACAATAGCATTTCTGTCATTTTTAAAATAATCAACATGAAAACATCATCGCATCGAATTAATTTTGGCTCCAATTTTATGTCAAGCGCTAAAATTGAAAATGAAAATATAATTTCACTCAGAAGCAAGATGGTTTGAGATTAGAAGTTTGTTTTTAAAGAATGTAAATTCAAATACTGACAACTATCATAATAATCTTGACCCCATCATTTTTTCTCAATCAATGAACGTCATCATTGCAGTGAATATCACAACATGAAATTCTGTACCACTCTAATTCTTTCAGAAGATTCTCTACCCCTCAGCATAATTTCTCCGGCAACAGTTTTTCCGTGAACTGGCCTAGCTCAACCCTGACAACACCCCAGCAACACACAAGCCGTCGAACGAATCGACGAACGAAATCGTTTATTCCCCCAATTTAGCGCCGATAGATTATTCACGATTCCCGGTATTTACGTAGCAATCGTGTAGAACGAAGGAAGGGGATGGATGGGGAAAAGGCGAAGGCGCGTAGATTTTTCCGAAGACGGAAACAGACGGCATAAATAGTCACTTAACAACCAACCAAATTGACTTATATCAATTTTATACCGCCATTATTACGGCAGAGTAATGATATGTACCGAGTCTTAAAAAATCTGCCACATGTACCCGGATTCGCACGTGCTGAATAATCTTATGCAAGCTTACGCTGAAAAAAAAGCGCTATAGAGCGATTTGGGATTTGTGTGTGAGCGGGGCGGAGCGCTGTCGAATTGAGCGCGAACACGGCTTTCGGGAAAACGAGAATTCAATCTAGAAATTGGTTTGGGGGAGGATGGAGGGGTGGGTGGGAGAAGGGAGGGAGGAAAGGAGCTTGGTTCTCGGTTGTACGTCGTGTCGTAAAAGAGTAAATGTATTGCACTTAGAACTACTTAGACACTGCGAAATTGGCACAGAAATGATTGTAGACAAGTGTGTGTGTAAATGAGCATTTGCCCGACTGCGCTGGTGTATCGAAAACCGGAGCTCTGAATATGGAGGGCGCCGATCGACGTCAAGAAGTGAAAAATTATTCCATACCATAATAATACTAATTTATCAAATAACGAAAATTATGGATAATTAAAAACTGATTAGTATGAATTGCAGCGAAGGCACAGGATGCAGGGAGAAACTAGAACGCTGTCCAGTAAAACAAGAAATACATTCAGAAAGACCAGAAAGATGCCCGAAAAGACCAGTAAGATGACAACCGATACATGAAAATCTGTTTTAATTCACATGACTTTCCCTATTTTAAATGGCAGTATACCATAAACAACCAGAGTTAGAAAATATATTATGGCTATTAAAATTTTATTTTGTTCTTAAGTATATAACAGTTTTAATGAATATAACGTTGAATTTTTTTAACTGATTGATATCTTTTTATGTTCACCTCTAATAATATACCCATAAAATCGACCGGGAAATAGACTTAAAAATCGGAGGACCTTAAAATCGTTCGCCTCAAAAAGAATATGCCATCCTCATTCTTCTGGAGTCTTCTTCATTCCAAATAATATTTAAACGTTACCCCGTTCTTGAATGAAATTTTAAAATCGTCCGCTAAAATCTTCAAAACACACCCTGAAGAAGTCTTAAAAGAAAATTAATAGATCAGTAAGTCAGAAAACTTTTCGAAAAGAAAAACAATTTTTCAGTATAAAATGAAGACACCTTGATCTACAGTGTATCTGCATTTGCGTACTATTTTGTAAACCAGTCAAAAAATTTTAAAAAATATATAAATAGCACGAAATTAGGTTGCGACTTGTACCACACTAATTACGGATTCTAACTCTGTAACAAGTTGAAAATTGGTTATCCAATTTCGGTATCGCAAAATCGAGAAATCAATAGTCTGCGGGCGGCTCAATTTTCGATTCGATGTTTAAAATTTAATAATTAAATTGCTGTTAACGAATTAATATTTTATTGAGCGAGCTGGGCATAAAAAGCCTGGTTTCCACTGAGTCGGCATTTCCATTCAACTCGACCGCGAACATGGTTTTCCAGTCGCGCTAGTCCGCTAGGGGGCGCTGGCAATGCGAGACTGCAGTATAAGCAGAGATAGAGGGAGAAGGACCGGCTGCGAGCCTGGCTTAATTGACACAATTTAGCATGGTCGTAATCCGCTGAGTCCAAAATGCCTGTACCAATTAACTACGGCCATATATATTCATGGTTCTGCCGGGCTGCAAAACCTCCTGAGACCGCATGTTATAAACAAATCAATCATCAATTATTTAAATGAAAATATATACTATGCTACCTACATAAGCTTTTTCCCCACCAACTTGGACGCTTACGGCTCCTCGTTGAGTAGTAGTCCGGCTCCTGGGTTCGATTATCTCCTGTCTGGACTTTCGTTTATTCGATCCCTGGGGTTATTCCAAAAATAAACCCATTGACAAATGTCATATTAAGTGTCACTTACTAACAGAAGAGAAAGAATTGCTTTCTCAATTTCTAGGAATGGTAAATTAATTTTATGGACCATTAAATTAATTTACCATTCCAAGAAATTGAATTTGCCTCTGAAATGCACGTCTCACAGAATCAGCAGACGGCGTTAAAAGCTATAAAACCGGTAATCATAAAACAACGGTCAGGTAACATATAGGCACGCAATGGATGCTATTTCAAGCTTTGCCCAGTGACCTCAAGACCAGAATTGACCCATCACAAAATGGAACACAATTTCAATAGCGCCAATGAGAGGACCGCAATGAGATAATAATAACTCGTCATTGTCCAGTCAGTATGGCGACCGGATGTGGTGCGGCGGTCCCGAGTTCGATTCCAGGCTCGGACTTTCGTTTATTCGATCCCAATTGTTCAAGCGATTATAGGGGGATAGAGTAAAATCATTAAAGCAAGGAGTAAAATCTCCTTGTAAAAAATAAGTTGTTGAGCTCAAAACTAACGCAAAAAAATAATAAAAAATACCGCGTAATCGACAGCCTATTTATCCGCAACCTTACCACTTGTAAAAAAAAAGAAACAAGTCCCGTTCCAGTTCCTCAAAAATGAAAATATTCCTCGAAAAAGGAACCAATTCCTATTAACGGAATTTTTCCGTTCCTATCGAATACCGAATTCTATAAAAAGTGTTATCACAAACGTCTCGGCATTGAAGCAGAGATGAGATCCCAGGACCACACATAGCGTGCGCTAACACAACACCTAACACTCCAGCCGGACGTCCGATCGATTAAACCGAGAGAAAAGTCCCTCTTGGCGGATTATGACGTCACTGAAATTTCATCCTAGTAGGCTGAAAATTTTTAGCGGCTTTTAGCGGGTTGTCCCCAGTTGAGCGGTTCAACCTGATAGCCAGAGGAAATGATACTTTCACAAAGACAACGACTTTAAGAGTGGCGTGTGGGAACACGTTTTGGAGCAACTTCAGAAAGGTACGTTATTTGTTAAGTTTTTGTTTTAGGTTGACCAAATTTAGTTTAAAGTGAAACAAGGTGCTGTCATTTCTAATACAAATCTCATAGAAATGATCGAGCCTGGTGACTCGTAACATCTTCATCTCGGTAGTTCCGGTCCGATCCATCAAACGCAACAAAGTAGCACTATCCCCGCGCCACCCTCTTTCCCTCCACCCACTTCCACCGCCCCCAATTGAAGTCGAAATAAAATTCGCGCACCTCTTTTCCAAACCTCCCAACTCTCCACAGCACTTCAACAACGCATCTGTTCTAGCCAACCACTCTCCAGTCTACGAAATTATTCACAAAATCACCATTCGTGAGCTGATAGCTGGGACTGGCTAATGGGGGTTTTCGTCTGACTACGGGGCGGCTCACAGCTGGGCGCACGTGTGCTCATCTGCGCACGTGCGAAGTTCGCTAATTAATTTTGGCACGCGGACCACTCGGTAGCACGCGACAGAAACAGCTCATCGAATCATCCCGATTGACTGAAGAGCTTAATATAGTCTGTCTGGACACGAGAGCCTGAGATCGCAACCAACGAATCGAAACTTTTAACTTTGTATCGTTGTAAAAAGTCGTTCTAACTAATATAAACAGTCCAGTCCTTTTAAGAATAGCCGCTCATAAGAGCAAATAGAATTATTTATCTAAAATTCAATGTTTGGAATTATAGCTATTATCAGGAATTAGCTCCTAAATATTTTTCCTTCAGAAATTTAGCATTAAGCTTTCTTTAGCTAATTCGCCATTCAAAGAAAGAAAACTTTAACACTTTCTTTCAATAAAGCGTAGTATTATTTAATAATTAATGACTTTAAATTTTTTTTAAAATGTTATTGATATTTATATTTCAACCGAATGATATTACCCGGTACCGGTAATAGTATTTGATAAACACAATTATTGAATAAAAAAAGTTTTCACCAAGAAAATTTTATTTATGTCATGGAAACCGAAAACTATTGCTTGAAAGCAACACAATGACCAATGTTAATTGCAAACATTAGTTTCATAAATTTTACTATCCCCTTTAAAACAGACTTACAATGAAAATCATCAAAAGAGCAATTTTCTCTACCTTCTTCAACCAATACGCATAATGTGGTTTGTGTGACGCTAGTAAAAGATTGCCTGCTTTTTATGATCGTCATTTTGTGATTACATTTATTGCTAAACATTATTTGCAGCGACAAATCGTGCATTGGAAACGAATGGGTAAACAACAAATGCGCATACTTGCAATGGGGAGAACTTTAATATCTGATGCAGGAAGGGAAAAAACGAGCATAAAAAACAACAGAGTAACTAAATTCGCGAGCGCATTTTCTGCAACAGTCGTTCCCTTAATTGCGCACAGAACGTGTTGTGAGGGGGTGGTGGGGGAAGTGAGAGGAAATAAGTACACATCATGTACATGGTGGGGGAAGACCCCAGTCAAGATTTTACGATTGTCGGACTCGTAAAAAAGTCACAACGATGGGTTTGGCGAGGGTCGGTGAAATTGGAAAAAGCAGCGCTCAAATATTAATAGAAGGAATTTAGATTACCTACAGTACAGGTTTGCATTGATGGGAACGGGGGCAATCCACGTAGAGGTATCATCATCATCATGACAGCCAACTTATTTTGATGGAGCTTACCTATAGAGGAAGAACATACAAAAGAGAACAAAATGGTTACTGAAATATTCAAATAAAATGCACACAAAATTGGGTAAGGTTTTTTTTTACAAATAATAGAACTGATGTTTGTAACTTATATCGGTCATTCATCAGCTTAGCTTGCAAGCAAATTTAAAATATTGCAATATTTTCCGGTCGCCCGGTAATTAGTCTAATTTTCTTGGTGAAACGTTTTCAAAATTGTGTTTTTAAATACTATCAATAGAATTTGGTTGAAATGTAAATATCAATTCTATTTACATTTTCTTTTCAAGACATTAGTAAAAAATAATGCGCTTAATCGAAAGAAAGTGTTCGCGTTTTCTCGCTAAGAATGGCAAATTAGCTTTGAAGAAAGCTTAGTGCTAAATTGATTAAGAAAACCTAGGTAGTCCCTGATAATAGTTATATTTTCATACATTTTATCTTATAGCAACCTTTGAATCGTACTACTAGTAAACTTTGAATTGACAGTATATCATCTAAAAAGGTAAACAAAGTTAAAGGAAAATTAGACAACATAGTATTGATCTACATCCAATTTGTACAAGAATCTGTTTTGTTCAGATTCTCATTTATTACATTACATACGCCGTAGTTGATCCCATATCACACTTACGAAAGCTTGCCCAAACTTTTTTTCCACGAAAAAAGTGGAAAATACTGACAGTTCTTGGAAGACGTTTTGTTGTAGCAAGACATCAAATATGAGAAGACGTCAATAAATCCTACGTAAAAATAAACGCATGGAGGAAATTCTTGGAACTAAGGTTTGGCGCATGCAATTTGATTTGATTTACTAGGTGCAGTTACCTCTGATATCAACCCTATACCTGTCTTAATTTTGGTCTTAGCAAATTGACTTATTAACGTAATTGTCCCCAAGAAAACTTTATCTGAGACATGGAAGCTATAAAGCCAAGCTCGTTAGATAAATTGACATCATAGCAACCATACCTCTAACCCTAAAGCTTATATATTGTCACGAGATCTTCACCTCTGGCGTCACGAATTTCAATTATTACTTCAAAATTCGCTTACCCACATCACCATAAAATTTTAATTACAAAAGGAACCAAGAATAAAGGACGTCAAGATTTAAATGAAGCAAAAGGGCCTTTTATTTTCAGGTCTTAAAGCAAAAGGGCAGCAACAAAACTAAGGCTGCAACAAAGATAATCAAAATTCAAATACCAAGGGGGGTGTATTTGCTCTAAAACACAAACCAGTTAGGCCTACCCGCACTAACTTTAATTTTACTAATTTGTTTTGGGGGGACTTCCGGACTGGAAGTTGGTCGGCGGGCGCAGGGACGTCGACTAAAATTTGACCAGACTCCACAGGTGCCAGCTAAAACACTAGGAG
>JAUJYS010004203.1:0-12214 GCA_033995665.1 Melogona broelemanni | reverse complement strand
TCGCCTAAAATCTCCATTTAGCGCCAATTTTAACAGACACATAAGCTATGGGGGTTCCGTGCACTCCGCCATAAGAGTGTCTTTTTGTCCCAGTTGCTCTTTCCGAGCATCTGTCACGATCTCGATGGACGCGCGTAACGTACGCTGGCTCGCTCATATTTCCAGATATCATCGCCGATCTATAAAGGCAAACTCGCCCGAGAGCATTTCTGGTTTCAGTCTCCAAAAACGACGAATTTTAAGAGATCATGTTCTCAAGTCTCTCCGACCAAAATGTCTCTCGGTCAAACTGTGTCGAAACGGGCAAGACAGATCTATTTTTTCGGCCTTCCAGTTGTTTGGTGGGCTCGTTGTAATCGTGGTGAACCGCACGATCGGTTATTGGAATACGCATTTTCTGATTTTCGGTTGTCGTAGCTCAGTGGCAGAGCATCCGGTTCCTGGTGGTCGGTTCCTGGATCGGGCTTTCGTTCTCGATTTCGATTCGATCCTGAGGTGCGATTTGTGAAGTGCAGAATTTCCTGGCTACAAAGTGGTCTTTAATGTCTCTTTATTGTCGATATTGATTGCAAATAAAATTGCATCTAAATATAAAGAAGCTGTTTATTTTATAAAGAACCTCTATGGTCCTAGAGGTGACATGTTTAGTGGCAAGTGGGTTAGACTAAATACTTATTCCCGTGATCTCTGGCTCAATTTCCGAGCAATTCCTTCGAGCGCCTTTCTTTCTTTTTTCGGAATGAAAGAAAAGCCTTTGAACACGTTACTGCACGAGAACAAGGTTTACGCAATAACGATTCATTCCTAGGTATTTAGTTTACAGCATGTATGTTAATCAAAATTATCTGGCCACCCACCGTAGGGATTTTGAGGTGGAAAACTCTGGGAAACTCCCTACCCAACAATTTTAAAAAACCTTCTGGTTCCGTATTGTCATCTAAAATTTTCATTAAATGGCACCGGTTTCAATCCAACCGTCATAATCTTACGATTGAGCCAGGCGGTTGTGACGAAATTTTGGAATCAATTACACAATTTTTGCTTTGTACTGAATAATTTGAAGAAAATATTGTATTTGACGGACCAAATAAATTTATCCTTGCGCCTTCCTTATGAAAGGAAACAAAGCCGTAGGACCCGTGCCAGTTGTAAAATCCAAAAGCCTATATCTGCTCGTATTGAATCGACAATTGTAGTGTATTTGCACTATATTTTTTTATTCCTTTCAACAGTCTACGACTGTTAATCACTGTAGTGCGCATATCGCAATTGAAGATTCTGCGTCTCTCTGCCTTATTAATTGCTTATTGAACTTTAGCAGTGCGCCACCGCTGCGATATATTGAACGAATTAATATAAAAACGTCGCTTAATTACGTCCGACCAGCATCGAAGGCTATAGGCTTCAAACCACACATATAAAACGCGAGCATTGTAGAAACTCCCCCCTCCACACATACACACACACACACACCCTCACACTGACTTGCCGAACAAACGAATTTTGATATCATTTCTTCCCGCATGTAATGCTCGGTTAGACCGCTCTCTCGCTCGCTCTCTCTGTGGTAAAGAAAAGAGGAAAAATCCACCAGAAAACTAGGCGTCTGCCTGGGCGTACTATATGTACATACAGCGTCCGCATTTTATGTGCCAAAATGTCATAAACTACATATGATGGGGGGGGGGGATTTAGATGTCATTCAATGTTGGAGTTCCTAATGCAAGCTACCACGATGAACCGTACAGATAGGGTCCGCCCACCACCAACCACGAAAATCGAGTCATCGTTGCAGCAGCTCTTATATTAATGGGAGATTGATAAAAGCATCGCTATGACCGCAGCACCGCAAATTCGAACATAGCTGCGTCGTGTTCGCACTAACTACTCCCCTACTCAAATTTCCGTCGTATAAGTTTCAATCTAAGTATCTGATTTTGAAAATGCCATTGAGTTCGTTCCAGACATATTCTTATTTCTTTGTGTACCATAACAATATCGAAATATCCGTGTTGTGGTAAAATCAAAAAGGAGGGAATATTTCGTGCTTGTTTTATCGTCATTACATTGTCAGTCGCCTTCACTGTCTGCGTTTACATCAACTGTTCTGATGTGCGTTGCTTTGCAACACTAGCAGGCGCGTTCATATTTACCATATGTCATAGTACGGTTTGGGGCCAATTCTCATTCGCCACTAGGAGCGTTCAAAACCAAGTATCGAAGTATTTTATCGAAATGAGCTTAGACAGTTTTCCGATATTCTGTATTTTCTGTCACATAAATGAAACCAACTGATTTTCGCTGTCAAACGTTTGCTGATATCACACCAATGTATATGATACACAGATAAAATGCATGTTTATTCATAAATTAGAAAAAAAATTCTTTCAGGTAGAATGTTCGTTTAGAGACATACATACATGCACGATGAAGTCGATCATCGCCAACGCCTAATGAAAGACGAACAGCGAATTCATGATCGTAATTCGAAAAATATAAATGCAAATGTTCGGCGACGTGTTTCGGTAATTGTAGAAAGGATTATGATAACTGCTGATTAGAGATCTGGTGATAAAAATCTGAAGCAGCTACGAAGCAAAACTATTTTTTTTTTGTTTGTTTTTTTGTTTTAATTATACGAACATTTTTTTTTTACAATATCTTTATTAAGTATTCGCCTCGCTGTTTGTTGTTTTTATCCAGCGCCGTCATAGAAACGTAGCAATTTCAATTTTCGGTTTCCAGTTCCATCGTATTGACAAAGCCGCTAAGTAAATACGACGCAAGAAATCCCATATTTAAGATAACAAAAAACAAAAAAATAATATTTTCCAAGTATCGGACAGTTGGGCATTCATTGAGATCCGGCTTTTTTTACTTGTTGCAGAGCGAAGTAATTTTGATTGTAGTCATAAGAGCGGCTTTTTTTTTAATTTAAAGCAACATGTGTATTTTTTAGTCGAGCTTTCAAAATTGGTGCGAGCGGCAGAATTCTCTTTGTTGAACCGGTGCACTCGTTCTTTAATTAGTGCATCACATTTCTTTCCGTGATCCTTTTGTTCGGCGTCTATACGATGTCTAAGCACGATGTGAAAACCCCCAAAATCTTAGCACCCCGACTATAAGCCGTCTCTGGGTCTGTATACAGGCAGACTGTACACAATGTGCTGGAGAACGTCACGTTATGTGTTTGTGGCGGTCGTAAACAAACATTGTTTTATTCGTACGAACGTGAACAACCTTCCTCCTGAGACCTAATGAACACCTGTTCTGTCGAATATTTGCCATTTTTTTAATTCAGAAATTGTGGTGCTTTGAGGTGAGGATCTCAGGTTGAAGGACGCTCTCAACAGTTTTTTTTTCTCTCTATTCAAAGAGCACATGTAAAGGATACAAGTTGCCAGCAACGGTAGCTCACATATGAAATGTAAACATGTAATCCACATTATTACATACATGTAATCCTCTTGGGACCTCTTGCGATAAAATGTGGCATTGTCGGAACGAAGGATTATTTGGCATGTGTTATACGTTAGTTTTGATCAGTTCCTCCTGATCGAATATCGAAAACTCGAGTCGGGAATCGAGCCCAGGATCGCCGCACAATATTTATAAGATATCGCGTTCTTAAATTAAATAATCAGTTTTAGAATTTTTTTGTGCTTCTATTTCTTTTAATTTGAAACAAAATTTACATCGGCAATTGGACTCACAATAAAATAAAACATAATTTTGATATTTTGTTTTTGGTTTATCTTGATATATTTTGTCCGTGCGTAAATGGGAAGCGCAGCCACCAGTTGCTACTTTTGCGCAACATTGAAGTCAAGATTAACAAAAAACCGACAAATTTTTGGACTTTCTTCTTCAAGGTTTCTGAACTCGATTCTGAAAAATATACTCGTGGTCTAGGGACAACACACATTTTCTGTTGTCTTTCCATCGCATTTTACGACGCAGACGCGCGAGCCCAACTAATTTCGCTGCCAGCGCGCCATACCTTTTTGAATATAAATCTTTGACACGCTGCAGGCAGCCCTACTTTTCCCCTCGGCCATATAGCTAGATGGTTTTCTTTCATTTAACAGTCCCTTCAATGGCACGCTGCGCTTTGCCATGTGTGTAGTAGACACGAGCTGCTAAGCCCTCCCGAGACCCTCGCCCAATCTGATAAACTTTATCTAATGGTCCCGTTATACTCAAGTATTCCACAGTGTTAAGTAGAAACGGAAAAGTAACGTCTCGATCCAAGGAATTCGTTCCTTTTTTGAGAAACGTTTGATTTTATATTTTATAAAGGAACGTTGGAACGTCATCGTTACATTTTTCAGGAACGCCCAAGGATTTAGGACGTTCCATTAGTTACAAATAAAAATAACCACACGCTCGATGAACTGCGAATGATTACTTGTGAGACTAAGACTAAAAAATCTCAAACCTTTAGAAATTCACAGAGAATTAGTCGATGAAAATGATGACAATTGTTCCTTTCTTTATGAAGGTAGGAGGAACGTGAACGTGTTCCTTTTCAAAAGGAACGTATCCAATATTGGTATTTCATTTAATTGTAAAATATCATCACATGCCGGTACAAGATAACGTGGTAATAATTGAAGTATGATTCAGTTTGTAATAGGAATATTTTGTTCGACTTTCCAACGGCGCTCTCTTCTCTTTGTTTTCTTTGTGTGTGGTCGCTCCTTAAAAATGTGCTCCGGATCCCAGGAGGATATATAGTGACGCGTGAATGTGCACGGTTTAATAGGAATATTGCTTTTTTTCACTTGCTCGGAGTCGCGGACATAAATCAAATGACTTAGTAAGACATGAGGAATGTCGGTGCGGCTCTGCAATGTCATATGCAAAGTTTTTCTAAATATATTCAAACGCCTGTCTTATATTGGCGAAAACGTATGATATAATACCTGAAGCCTATGAAAGAAAAAAATAGGTACCGTACCAGTTTTATGAAGAGTTATACGACTACGACGTTTTACATATGTGCACTGTATTAAAATTGAAAAATTGAGTTATCCCATGCAAGCGGCGATATACACATGCGTAGTTTGCACAGAAAGAATCATATGACTCAAATATGAAATCTCAAACAAGTTTAGGAACATGGTTAAGAAATAGCGCCGAAGAAAATAGACGAACAGAGTCTGCCAAACTCTCGCTAATAAATGATCTCAAAACAATCAAGTAATCTCTTTGGCGCTGTTCCGCGACCATGTTTCCTTACACGTTTGAATTAAAAGACGTTCTATCTCGACGTCTTAGACGTCATATATTCTCATAAATATAAAATCCCAGTTACCCAAATTATGTAATGTTGCATAATTGATGTTCCACTACAGCAAAAGATGCATGTTTACACATGTACATTAAGTTTATTCATGTGTTAGGTCATATCGCTTATAGCTATGATTTTTTTCCGCTATAATATATTTCCAATAGTAAAGGGCTGGATCCATTGATATAATTTTGCTTTGATGAAGTCACTCGTTTGTAGAAAAATTACAATATCAGAATTTAAACGAAATCACTATGCACTCACTTGTAAGAGGTGCAAAAACTGCAACGTTATATATATGCTGTACAACTTTAGAAGAAACACTTTTTGTTGTACCCATTATGTTGACCTACCTACCCAAAGCATATTTATCCTGGTTCAACTGCATAGAACGCATTATTTTTTTGTTGATGAATATAAAGTACCGGTGAACATAGCGCGGACGTATGAATTTCGTCTGCAATATATTTCAGTAACGATAACGTCGACCGGGAATAACGGGAGCGGGGAAGTTTATTATTATAAATTTTCTTTTCCAAAAATGCTTTTAAGTACACGTCTACATAATTTACGGGAGTAAGTCTGATTATTACATATCGTCTTTGATGGTGCGACTTAAATGAATAAAAAACGATTTTGACAGGTTTTATATATCTTCAGATATTCTACAGGTATCGTCACGATTTTCGTAACGTTGAATGACATTTATACTTGTATACCTAATTTACAGTATACCCAAAACATAAAAAAATGTGTCATGCGAGTACGATTTTTTTTTAATGCAGTAGTTGATATGACAACCATGTGTAATCCACTGAATCTACTATTGCCTTTGTTCCTTTAAGCTTGGTTGGTCCGCGAATGATGACGTAATGACATGAGGAATTGTTAATTCTTCAACATGCATTGGTGTTAGAACATCGCCATATTTTAAACTAGAACTGCTTTCTTAAAAAACTAGAAAATCTAGAAATTATTAAAATGGTATATATTTTTTAATTTGATATTTAAATTTTATTATTTTGTTATCCCAAAAGCAAACAGTTGTTCCAATTCAGAATGACCGCGTTCTGTAACCGCGTAGCAGAACTCAAATCATTATTTAAAAAAGGATATAGTATTCAAGTATATTTAGAATTGAGAAAGAAAACGCATTTATCACAAAAAAAATTCTCTTTTTTTTTCACCAATTAATTTTTCTATCTAACATTTCGGTAAATAAATTTAATTAAAAAATAAATAAATAAATAAGAGCCATATCCCCGCCATAAGCCCCCGCATCAGTTGCAATTATCTATTGATCTTGTGCAGACACTTAAATGCAAAAGATTTCACATGTGGCTATGTATGCTCATGCATACCCATAATACCACGTGCCCTCTCTTTTCGGTATTTTGCACAAGTGCTCAGGTGCTCTCGCTTTCGGTAGTGCTATATTATTTCGTTTTTGCAAGCTCGATAGCAAATAATTTACAAAAATGAATATGATAGCGTGGACATGATGCTATTGTGCACGACGTGATGCCTACCACTTTTAAATAACACGCTTATCTATAATCAAAATGTGGCTGTCTACACGCGAGCGCGTCAAGATTAAACGAAAGCGAATAGATATGGCGGCGAACAACAACTTGAACGAGTAGAAAAAATAATGACGTCATAGGTCGATTTTACAATACATTATAGCCGCCTATCCATTCACAATCAGCACAATTGATTCCCAAAAACCACACTAATGATAAACGTTTTCATCTAAAAAGTTCATCTTTCTCGCTCCTTGTCTTGTTAGTGACATAAATAATTTGAGTTGCATTTTTTAAATTATTTTTAACTTAAAAGATTACTGAAACAACTGAATTCATTCTCCGACTGTTTGTTTTTAATTCCTGTTTCCTACGATTTTGATGGCTGTGGAACTGTCTTTCAGAGTCATACACATGCAAAATGTTAGAATAAGGCATACATACTTTATAATTTGACCCCGACGTAAACCCGCGGAATATATTGTCATTAAAATTACTTTTAACTTTCGAAAGTATTCATTGGTGAATTGATGATCAAGAGATTAGTTATAGTAACGACGATAGTTTGACGATATACCGTATGTGCGTATCTACAGTACTAGCTACTTCAAGAAGCATTTATTTCAAGTTGAGTTCATTTTATTTCTCGTGCGTACAAATCGTGCGTACAAAGTGTTCCAACATTATATTTCTTTGTTGTCGAAGCGCTGTAGTCGGAGGAGTGCTTGGGCTTGGTGGAGGAAGTGAGAGCTCGCACGCACACAATGCAAATGTCAGTCTGACCGCACTCACGGTATGCGGTCTTGATTGTATCGGCTGTCACCGACTCGCCTGGCAAAGATCCTCAGGACAAATCGTCTCC
Source organism: Melogona broelemanni (assembly GCA_033995665.1). Lineage (NCBI taxonomy): Eukaryota > Metazoa > Arthropoda > Diplopoda > Chordeumatida > Chordeumatidae > Melogona > Melogona broelemanni. Next base: position 4,536 of record JAUJYS010004203.1, on the reverse strand, counting down.
CCAGCATAATCTTCGCCCACCAAGAGGCTTGTCACGATGAGATTGCCCTTTCACCGCAGTAACCCAACCTAGTGGAACGTTAGATTTATATGGAAACACAAACAACCACCTTAACCAAACCAATTCCACTTTCTAGTTGTTTCTTAATTCGCAAAATAATGCATGGTGAGATCCCGTCCTTTACTTTTGGCGAATAATTTGTTTAGCATCGAAATATTAGAATATACATGCAGGATGGCAACAAAGTCAGGGCACCCTAAATTCAACTTCGCGAAAAGTTAACTGATTTTCTTAAAACTTGTCATGGGTGTTGATCAACTCCTTATTTTCAAATTATTCGCGCAAAAATGCCATTGAAAAAATTTCTGTTCATAGGGGGCGCTGCATTACGTCGTAAACATTGGAATCCAATTTTACATCGTGCGTCGTTATCTTGTTTCAAAATTACGAAATTACACTTAACCATGTTAATTTAGTAAGTCATGTCTGTCCTCGGTTAGGCTTAAATGCTAATTTAAAATAGCGCTAATGGTTATAATAAAAAAATATAAATTACTGACCAGTTTAACAGCGTCATCTAGAAATACCTTGAGACAGTCGGTTGCCCATTAGGAAGGGCAAAGTTTTCAAAAAAAGCAACGCCTTAATATTCGAAATTCCTGACCCTTGCACTCAGGCACACCCACGTTGGAATTCATTGTTTCCAATGATTTGTGAAATATTTCACCAATATGGATCCGGTATAGGAGAGGTTGTCAAAGAAAAAAGATGGGCATTTTTAAAACGCTGCTGCTGTCACTCATTCTGTCTGGGTCGCGTCATTTTTTTCCTTGTTCAGCCATGCGCACGTGGGCGGCCGGCATGATGTGCTTCTGACTTTTATTGAAATGGAAATTTGTTGATGAAGCAGTTTTGCGCTTTGACCGTTCACCTTCATTTTCTGCAGCTTGGAAAGCGCTTATCAATAGATTGCATGTGGAATGGGGGAAAAATTACGACGAGCAGTTTTGAAAAGAAAATGAATAGCGATATTGGGAAAATAGTTTCAGACAAAGTCGTTGAAAGTCTTTTGAGATGAACAGCAGATTTTGTATCAAATCCGTAGGGTCAATGTGACATTTTAAGGTTTATTTTCATAAATGTACTACTGTATGTAACTACAAAACAATGTTTGCTTCGATGATATATTTATATCTAGAATATAGTAAATCTATATAAAAAAGTAATTAGTCTGGAACCGTTGTTTCACACGAATCGCCTTATTCATGACAAGAGTGCCAGAGTGACATTAACGAACAACCCCATTACAATCTGGGAACAACTATGATTTGTGGCATACGTATGCTAATTTTCTTGTCGCCAATTGCCAATATTTGATAAATATGAGCGTGTGCGCGAAAAAAGTCAACATGTATGCAGTAACTGTTTACCAAACCCTTTTTATTTACCAGACTCCAATACGCGTTCAAGAAAGTTTGCCTTAACTTGTCAAAAAAACAAAGAAATTAGTATTTGCATGCCAGTGTGTCGCCCGTGTTTTTCGTTTGCACAAATGAATTGTGACAAATAGAGAGAAAATGCTTGAATTCGTGTCCCATGACTGCCTAAACATTGCCGCATTTCTAAAAAAAAAAACAGGTGAAAGTGAATGTAGGAATAGGGAAGTTTAGATTTAATTTTATACAACTGAAAAACAATTTTGCATAATTCATCTCTGAAATGTGGGCCTTTAACTTTTATAAAGCTATAAACCTGGCAATCACATAAAATATTGCAGTTTAAAACAAATGAAACATTATATTCTGTCCTGTTCAAGATCCCATTTTAAAATTGCTAAAAAATACTTAGAAGTATTGATATCATGATGGCATTTAACATACTGATACATTTATTTTAAATATGCACATTGATGTCAAGTATTAAATATATATTATTTTATTCCTCCAATGAAACGCAAACTCATTTTTTTTTTAAAGTCCCAATTGTATCGACATTTTAATATCATCAGTGTGGTTAATATACTTTTAAAAGCACCTAGTCTATCTTCGAAATTATTTCATTTTCCAAACAGGTATGTTAAAAATTTAGAGATGAACCGTATCAAGCGATATGTTTGATAAATAATATGATAAATATTATTTTCAGCCTCTACTGCTATTTTCATATTTTCTGCGCAGTTGACTGTGCAGTTGAATCTCGGCTTCACTTCGAATTTAATTCACCTTTAATCGAGGAAGCCACATAAAAATCACCATGCCTTTCAGACAATTGCTCTCGTTCGAGATCATGCGACCAAATATCCTAGAACGGTTCAACGTTCTCGACGAATAAAAAATAAAAACGACAAAGAAAGAGCAACCAACAGCGGTATTGGGGTCAGCAAGTTTAATGGCAACGCAGGAAAAATTTCGCTTTTCTATTAAACCGTTTCTGACAACCTTAGAAAATACCTGGGCGAGCGTAGGCCCCGTCTACCTCTATACGGGCATACGCAGCGTATTCACCAGTATTGTTAAGGATGATCGGTGCGTTCTGGACTGACTGATCTTTCGGGCGACCGCGCTCACCTTTAACCCACGCGCGCACGCGCGTTTCTTAGCGCGTTATTACGAACGCCTACAACGCGCGATGCCATCCGATTTACCTCTCCTCTCTCTTCTCTCGCTCTCATCTCTGAAGTAGGCAAGTGGGTTATTGAAATAAGGTTCCCTGTTGGTTGGTTGTTTTGCATTTCGTATGTCGGGCTACCTCGGTGCCTACTACTCGCGCCAGATGGCTTGCCATTACGAACACACGCTGTGCCATTGAAGAGGGAATCTTCTAGACCTCTCTCGCGTATAAGGAGGCAATTTTAATATCAAGATGAGATAAACATGTTGACTCGGAGCAACCATGAATGTGTCGCTAAATAAACACGAGAATTAAATTTTTTAGTGGAGGGAGGCTTGCCGGTTAATGAGAACCGGTGCGATGTGGTTTACCATGAACGCTTCAATTTTGTATTTATACTTGCATTGGTTAGATTTCGATTCAAATTTATAAAATTAAAATTGGTTTGGAGGCTTTAAAATTGCTCTATGCATTTCAAAAGTCCAATTTAATCGTAAGCTTTGTTTAAAGATTTGGTTTGCGTAACACGCGAAGATTACTTCAACGCGATGACTAATTCCAACTTATGTTTTAAAGTTTTTATTACAATTTGTTAGAAAGTTATTAATTGTTAATGTACGTACCGATGGCTCAGTGGGTATGGCAACATCCTACGGGGCGGACGGTCCCGGGTTCGATTCCCGGTGCAGGCTCTCGTTTATTCGATCCTGGGGTACTGGCGTCACCCCTGAGCTTCCATTATTAGGTAGTCCAGAGCTTAGGGGAGGATCCTGCAGTCTGGATATACCAGCTGCCATTCCCCTTCCCTTCCCTGCCACTCACATATCGCCAGAGCGACAAGAGGAGTAGTGATCCTGTAGTTTTTAGCACTACAGTAATTGTAAAAAAAAAAATTCGTTGTTTCTTTTGCTTTTAGTCGAATGAAAGAAATATTTTTGTTTTATCATAAAACATTAAATTAGAGTTTGCATTTCAAGTAAACGAATATTTTAAATTGCGCATTCTATATTTTTCAAGGGGAAAAATTGTATGCATATGGACCATTAATTGTTGCCATCTTTGTCATGTGATCAACTTTAGTATATTCTGTTTCACTCAGTTCCAGCATAGAAGTACTTTGCTCAGAGATACCGGCTATTGCTGCGGCACCCTGCATCTTGTAGAGCATATGCCACCCGCCATCAAATGAGTTGACAAGCAAATTTTGAATCCCGCTCAAATCGCACTGAATAGACTAATAACCCAAGTATTTGATCTCCACCGACGAACGCCTCATGCAGTTACAGATATAAACGACGAACGCGTTAAATAAGGGGTTTCGAAGGAACAGAATGCGTTGTCACGTTTTTCACCGTGGCTCATTGTTGGAGCAATTAAACGATATTGTGCACGCTCCAAAGAGCTTAACAAGGCAACGTTGTTGTAGCAGTCGACTGACTTGATACAATTTATTTTGGCGCAACAATATTCGAAGTCGTTAGTGATTAGCAAGAATTTAGTGTTTATACAGTACACGAGTAGATGACCCAATTACACTGTATAAAAATAAGATAAGATAGTTATAATTTTTTTTTTATTCCGGATCACTGTAGTGAATAGCAATTTTAAAATATCATCACATCTCTTTGAATAGCATTTTAAATTGTAAGCTTCATTTCACTATTGTCAAATTCAAACGACTGATGTATAAGATAAACAAAGTATAATATATCCAGATATTAACGACAATATCAAAATATATTTTAGCAACAATAAAACGACATGAACGGGTAGAAGCGAAAATGTATTAATATATTGCTTAAATTCGTCGTGTGTCAGATAAATAAATAATTTATTTAGACCGACGGCTCAGTGGGTATGGCGACATCCTACGAAGCCGACGGTCCCAGGTTCGATTCCCGGCGCAGGCTTTCGTTTATTCGTTAG
>JAUJYS010004202.1:0-12215 GCA_033995665.1 Melogona broelemanni | reverse complement strand
CATGTTATGTTATGTCAGGTTCCCTACGCGCCCCAATTTGCTTATGGGATATTGTGGCCGAATTGTGTAATTCTACCTTATTTTTTAACGAATCGTACAAGTAGTTATTTAAAAAAAAAAAAATAAAACGTGCAGCCTTTTTAATTAAAAAAAATAACCCCGCAGTGAAAGACCTAGAGAGTTGCGTTTGGCTTTCAGCAAATTGACCTGTATTTTCTATAAAAAAAAACAAATAGTTTTCATGATTAATTAAATATTTACTTGTATTTTTTTATTGACAAAACAATGATCGCCATCACTGATGTGAAAATCACAACAGGAGTAATTGTGAAGAGCTACATTTTCACCATTACCTCGGGATCGGATAACAACAGCCCAAGACGAGAATCGAACCCGGGATAGACGCGCACATAGCGGATGCTCTACCAACTGAGCTACGACGACCAACATTATTTCAAAGCAGCACCAGCGATCTTGAAGGCCAAATGTTCGCCAATCACAATTCAATTATCTTAAGAGCACTCCATAAAAAAGGTACATCTGACTCGCCGTATCTATCCCTTCTAATTTCTAGTCAGAAAGTGAGACCGACTGCTTGTCTAATTAGCGCGCCTGTGTCTGCCCGAGTCTGGCTTGGCGAGTGATGAGCAGAAAGAAACAGTGTTAAGTAGGAACGGAACGGAAAAGTTCTGTTCCTTTTTGAGAAACTGCCTACTTTCTAGCTATATTCCTAAAGCTAGGAAGGAACGTTAAGAACGGTTTATTTCCATTTTTTGAGGAACTGGAACGGAGGTCCCTTTTAGGTGGACAGGGTTCCTTTTGATATAACTTTTAGCTTTCTAGGAGTACAATTTTTTCTAAGCTTGTCGACAACGGATATTCAACAGAATCAAACAGCAATTTGCTAAATCTTTTTATCTGTGTCGGCAAATCGGCATAATTCAAATGGATCAGTTCCCGCGAATGTTTATTTGGCGTCATCATGAACGTAATCACAAATTATTATTTTTTATTTTTATTTTTTAAATTCACCGTAGCGCCTAGTGCACAATAGGATTACTGCACCCTCGTGTCTCTGTGGAGATATGTGAGGGGCAGGGAAGGAAAGAGGGATGGCAGCTGGAATAACCAGACTGCAGGATCCACCCCTAAGCTCTGGACTCCCTAATGGAAGCTCAGGGGTGACGCCAGTACCCCAGGCTAACGAATAAACGAAAGCCTGCGCCGGGAATCGAACCCGGGACCGCCGGCTTCGTAGGATGTCCCCATACCCACTGAGCCATCGGTGCGTACTAGTACTTATCAAAATTATTGTATTAAATTATCAAAATAAATACATTGGAAAATAGATATTTTACAACCAGCATTTAAAATCAAATGAGAACACATAAATTATGAATCAACTGGACATTAATGATTGACTTCCGGAAAATAAAATTTAAAAATCAAATAATTGTAAAAAATAAATAATAACTTCGACAGCAAGAACTTTGGCATTCGAATTTACTATATGCTACATTTCAAATTAATATTTTTTATTCATAAATGCCAATTAAAATTTATATCTCGATTTAGAAGGTCTTGATTTCTATTATATTTATTGAATCACTTAAAATTTCCTTTCCTATGGGAATACTGTTTCAAAATTCCCATTTTAACCAATAAACAATATTTTCTTGAATCACGTACCAATATATGGCGTTTTCCAAACTCTCCTTGTCAGTGTGCTCAGATTCAACAAATTTATCCTTGTAGATTCGTCCGCACAGGCACACAATATCGGGAACCTGGTTCTCCTTTGTTTCCAGGGCCTTCGTTATCACACTCAGCGCTTTCTCGCGGTCACCATCCTTGTTCCGCCTGCAAATCGCGAATACACAAACAAACCAAGTGTCAAGAACATCGAACTAGATACTAATTGAAAACAAAATCGTTTCATTTTTGGTTTCCGCGGTTTCGCTTCTTACCTGTTCAACGCAAAACCATAAAGATATTTAATGAGTGGAGTGCCAGTGAACTTGTTGTGATTGGGAACTGTGCGAAGATCCTCGACAAGTGTCACCATGGCATTGTAGTCCTGAAAAATATGTTCGCGCGAAAATTAAAATCTTGAAAAAGTTCACATTATTATGCCAAGTTGTGCTATGGAAAACTAATCAAGCCATGTCAACCTCGACGCTAATCTGACCTGAATTTCGCGAAAGGATATCAACATATTCAGCACCACTTCTCCGGAGAGGATGTTGATGTCGTCCAGTCTACGGCGCAGATTGTGCAGCGCCACCGACAACTCTTCCCCGGTGTACGCCTCTCTCGCCTTACGCAGATCCGACAAGAACTTTTCCTTCATATGGGCCCTGAAAAAGAACGAACAGTCGTTTCAGTTTAGAACCGCCCGGCCGAAGCCGTTTCTTGTTAAATCCCTTACAGTTACAATATTTACCAGCAAGCAGCCCCTTAGATATCAAGGTGGTTTTGACAATGGATTATAAATAGTGGAACACCACCTTAGCTAGCTATTTACACTAGGTGGCGCTCGAGCAAAACAGCTCCGCCAAGTGCGACGCGAGGGGTACAACAACCTCCTGTAGTGTTATTCACTACAGTGATCCGGAATAAAACTGGACATCGTATCGATCGTCGTAGCCCAGTCTATGTAGCGACTGGCTTCGGGGTGATCGTCCCGGGTTCGATTCCCGGCGCGGGCTCTCATTTATTCGATCCAGGGGTACTGATAAAAATGTGTCCCTCCCACATTGACTCAGCAACACGAGTGGTGGATTATCTCTCGTAGTGCAGTAAAAAATAGACTAGCCGAAAAAAATAATGTCGACACCCACTTTGATTGAATTTCCACATCCTGCAACAATTTTCTGATGCGACACGATATCGTCATCCTCGTCTGGTCCTCGCTGCTTGCGATCCGGAGGCCGGGCTCGGTGACGATGCACTGGCCGGTGTCGGAGCTGACGCAATAGGAGACGATCGGGTAATTGCCGCACGACAGCTACATGGAAAACGAACGGATCACTCGAGGAAATTTTTAAACAGGACCGCACCGCGGCACAAAACATAAAAACCGAGCGCCGACCTTGAGCGGCATGTTGAACTCTGAGTTGTTGTCGTGGTAGAGCAGGATGTTCTCCTTCATGCCGAAGCTCTCTCGCACGCCCAGATGGTAGAAAAGGGCGCTCTGCTGCATCTGGATGGACAGGTCCACCACCGCCACGTCGGCGTTGTAGAAGATGTCCAGCACGTTTGCTTCCCCAAAATCCAATTTTTCGAACTGAAGTGACAAAATTGAACACTGGAGACATCTTATTGGCCACTTTGATGGTTGTTGCAGCAAGATAAATGCTCGCACACGTCAAAGTTCAACTAGTGTAACTGACGTGACTCATGACAGATTTGCACAGAACATGCGCTTGGATGCACGCCAATGGTGGTTTAGAATAATCGAACCTTGTTTATGAACTATCTGGACTAACTGCTTAACTGGGATATGCCATTGACATGGCACATGTTACATATTACATTATTAGGACATATTACATATACTCGTATGTAATAGGTACAATAAAAAATAATTTCTTTAGATACACTAAAATTAAGCAACCTGTGACTGTAGATGTCTTCTAAAATGCAAATTTTAAAATGACCATTAAAACAATCAAGTAAAATTTATAGTTTTCTTTGGCATAATTTAAATTCAAGTTTAGCGACTAATTCGTAACACGATTGGCAGTGCGCAGTCAATAATATTTAGAGCCACATATCGTCAGCTTAGGACACCGGGATCAAATAAATGATAGCCCGCTCCGGGAACCGAAACCGGGGCTGTTGTGTCACGAATCTCTCCTCCAACCAACAAAATGGATACCTTGTTTACATTTTTGCCAATGTTTAAAGGTCAGAAACGGCTTTTTCGTCTGACACGACACGTGCCCTAATTCCAATTTCCTAGAGTTGAACAAATCACCAACGAATAAAACTCACCTGTATGTGCTGGAGATTGGCGTGAACGTGGTTGCACGCTTTCTGCACGTCGTCGTACGCCTTTTTGCGTTGGCCCAGCTTGTCCGAGTGCACCATGTCGATGACGCACACGATCTCCATCTTCACTTTCAACGTCTGGCTGGTCGAAGTGGAGATGTCGCTTATTTCGCTCATTTCTACTACACGGCGCGGTACAGGTTCGGGCCTCGAATCACATCACCTGTCGCATGTAACACAACTGAAAGACAAAATAAAGTACCTACTGTTTTTCGGGAATGGTCTCGTGTTAGCGGAGAAACACTTCATAGTGCTCTGTAGACCAGATGGTCAATCGAGTTCAATTTACACAATCAATTTCCACTTAAAGTTAGTTAGATCGGTATAATTTGTGGACAGAACGCAGGGCGAAGCTTTCTAAGTGGTTGCTATTGCATTAACTATGTGTTGTCATAATTATTATACACACTAATATAAAAGTAAGTCGAAAAGGACCACAGTTTGCTGACCGCTGGTGACATACAGCTTAGTGAATTATTACGCTCGGTGTTCCCACGATTATATCAGCTGTAAAAATACTTGATTTTACCTTAAACAGTTCCTCTAGCTGGTGATGATGTCGTCTTTGTGTTTGTTTTGATGTCCAAATTTCGCTATTTATAGGTTACCACCTATGACTCATTTTTTTTTCCGCCGAGTAGCCTGGCCTACGGCCCGAGACAACGCCTACTTTTGACCTGGCCAAGTAGCTGCCCTAGACGATGGTGACCGAACCTGGATCACTTAGCACCCAACAGGAACACAGAAGAATCCAGCTAGTTTGTCGTCAAACATAAAAGTTTACAATTTAAGAAAATATAAGGCGAAAGAAACTTCTTTACAGATAGTCCAAGCAGCCATCTAACGAAATTAGCAATGTACGGATGGGCGATAGTCACCAAATTATCGATATTTTTGGGAGTGCCTTAAAGGCGCGTCCATACTAGTATCAATTATTCCTACAATATCACAGTTCTTTATCAATATTTTGCCAAACTCCAGTATAATACAAAGTTCGGATCTCAGCTTTTCCCACCAAGAGTCGTTATTTGACATATTTCCCCGACGCATCAAATGGATGACACAAGGTCAATGGGATCGAGTTATGTGATTATTACCCGCGGGGTTTATACTAGTCTGGACCCTGGACCCACCCTGGACCCAGGACCCTGGGAAGAACGGAAAAGGAACATCTCGTTTCAAGGAATTTGTTCCTTTTCTGAAAAAGTTTGAACGTCCTCTCTCTTTTTTAAGGCTTTTTTGATGAACATCTAAATATTTAGGATGTTCCACAATTTAAAATGGCAACACGCTCGATAAACTGCGATGGATTATTTGTTTATATTATTAAAATACTTAATATTTTTGTAATTACAATTACAGAAATTTTTCACAAGGAATTTTTTTGAGAATATGGTGACAGTTATTTGCAACCAAATTAGTTTGAAAATTGCGTTAAAAATTATATGACTGCCGCACCAAACACAATTTCTGTTTGTTTATTTTTAAATCGAAGGAACAGGAGAGAATTGCTTATTTTTCACCTGGCGCGGTAGCCGATGCATGTTAATTGATTAAAGCTCAAACATATCACGAATAATGCGACAATGTATAGTCCTCGTTAGTATAGTGGTTAGTATCCCCGCCTGTCACGCGGGAGACCGGGGTTCGATTCCCCGACGGGGAGGTGTTTTATTTGAATTTGTTTTAGAATTTTTATAAAAACAAAATAAAAAAAATTCTCCCTGACAGGGAATCGAACCCTGGTCTCCCGCGTGACAGGCGGGGATACTAACCACTATACTATCGAGGACTACATTATCCACCACTTGCATTTAGCATAATTGTCTGTTTCATAAATACGGATATTTAGAATGGTTAAAACTCGATCAATAGCATTAATCAGTGGGCCATAAACCATTGATTTAAATAAACCATGGAAAAATTAAAATTTGATTTATTTTTAATTGTTCCAATGCCATCGCATACAGTAGATGAGGAACGAACCAAGTGACAAACTCGATATATTAAATAGGAAAAAATTAATAAAATGCTTATAGGATAAGGTCGCTAGGATTTCCAAGTCGCTAAGATCCTTCCTAGGAAAAGGAACCTAGGCGATCATAAGTTCCTCAAAAATGCACCAGTTCCTAGGAACGGAACTGGTGCGCTCCGTTCCTACCCAAACCTGGTCAGGCGCAAGTTAGGTACGGTGCGTCACCGTGCGTGTACACAGTGCGTCTACTAAGTTATGAGACTGATTTTGCCGAGTCAATACAGTGTATGCCACCAAGTGGAAATCACTGAAAACACTAAGCCACAGGTCTCATCCTGTAGTGTGCAAATTTTCGTTTCCTTACGCAAAGCAGTTTTTGAGATTTTAGGCTTTGAATGAGGGCATGTCAAAAGGTTCGGTTATGGATTTGGAAGAGTGAGCAACGAAATGCGATTAATTTTTTGTTTTAAAATCGCGAAAAGTGACGCATAAAATGTTTGAGATGGTAAAGGCAGCTTATGGAGATCAATCATTATCATTCTCTAAAGTTTTGCGATAACATTTTTGATTTCGTGAAGGGCGCGACGACAGTATATAAAAAGCGGGCACCCTTCAGATTGTCTAAATGAGCCGAGCAAGCCATCACCAATAATTAATTTATTCCAAATGGACAAATAATGAATGCAACATTCCACAAAGATGTTATGAAAAGACTTTTTTTAAATAATTAGACGAGCGCGGCCGGACATGGCTGCATCTGGCGATTGGTTTCTCTTGCACGACAGTGGCCCTTATCACAATGTACGCATCACCAAGGAATTATTGGCCAAAAAAAATGTAGCGGTGCTTGATCAATCCCTTTTTTCGCCTAATTTGTCACTTGCCGATTACTTCTTGTTCCAAAAAATTAAAACCAAACTAAAGCATCCTTTTCAATTTATTTTGGACATTATACAAGAAAGCTGTGAAACGCCATTTGGACTATGTCCCGATGGAGGACTTCCACCTGGTCATCCAAAGACTGTATAATCGTGCTAATTTTAAGTGTATACAATTAGCAGATGTATATGTTGAAGGCGAGCAAGAAAAAAATATCACCTCTTTTGTGTAACTATCTTTTTTTTTCGAGACAGTCTCATAACTTTGTAGACGCACTGTGTATGCTCAAGCTTGTCTGGAATTTGCGCGCGGGTCCATTCTAGTGACCATTCGATCTGTGGTCAGGGTCATCGCGAATCACGTGAGCCACGTCGACCGCTGCGCCGAAAACAATCTATCCGTCCTTATTTATTCTTGTCGAGAAAGTCGCCCTGCTTGTACGTGCGTGTGTGTGACTCGTACAGACAGCCTCCGTAGTAAAACATCATGGCGTTTCAAAATTTGAAGGTAGGAAAGAACTCGAAAAATTGAGAAAGTCAAAAATCGATTCGAATCAACGCGGATAGTTACTGGACGAAATATTTGCCGATCACATTTGTTTCGCAACATGGCTATAATAATAAGTCAATTTGTACCGCAGATTTAGGTTTCGATCGCCGACTAGTGTCTGCGAGACGTGAAAGTGGTTTATAGGTTTCGCTTGTCCACTGCTGACTAGACAAACACCAAAAAATTGAAATTGGTTTCATTGGTTAGACTTCGGAAGGACATGATGCGAGGCGCAACGTGATACATATTTCAATTCGCCGACGAAAGATTGCGCAACCTGGAATGTGTTATAAAATCGCTTTCTTAAATGCGATTTAAATTTAATATGAGCGCATATTGTAACACTAACTCGATGCGCTAACGAAACATTGCATAACTTAAAACGAGTTAAAAAAAACCCTTTCAAAACGCATCAATCAAATTTAACACGATCACATTATCATTGAACTTTTTTTTAATGATTCTTCAACCAATTTAATTTTGCGCTAGCTGTAGAATGCTTAAAAGTGTTCAATCTTTTCTCATCAGTTAATTACGTTGCATTTCTTCGAAATCTTTAAATAAATTGGCTTTTAATATTTGACTTAGCAAGATTTGGTGCACAATACAAATTATGATTACTCGATTGTTAAAATCTAGCGGTGAGGCAGGGAGGGGGGATAGTGGCGAAGACTCCAGTGCATTCTTTACCTCCGTGGGGGCCTCCTATTTACAAAAAAAAAATTACGTTCGATAACAGAACGACCAGCTACGTTAAAGTTGTTGGCCTTGCAAGCGAAAAATCCGCTTTTTTACACGCTCGATATTATTGCCAGCTCTTTTCGCTCCCGCGCTAAACGAGAATGGTGATCTAATTCCGAACACTCTAAACTGGATTAAAAGTGGACTCTTGACATCTCGATCAAACATCAAACGCCCCCCTCCCTGCCTCACCGCTGATCATTATCGGGGAGATTACTCTCGGGGAAAATTGACTATTTGTCGTGCGAGCCATTGTCACAAACCGAGATGAACATAATTTCAATTTCTTTTTCTCGGTGACCAATTCTTTCCTTGCTAAAAATAAAAATTATGATTAAAAATTTCATATTACTTATTTTATTAATTGAAATAAACATTTCTGCAACTTGAATTATAAGTGAAATATGTATGATTGAATAATCATGTCATATATCATGTCAGAATGTGATTTGGAATATTTAAATTTCTTTGTTTCTTTCGGGAACAAAAAAAACCTCATAATGTAAATATTCTATTTTTTAAATGATAGTATATGAGCGGTTTTGGAAACGAGTTCTCCAGTGAAGATCCCAGATGCCCAGGAGCATTGCCAGTAGGACAGGTAAGGATATTGAGCAGAGATGATGATCAGATCATTGAATTCAGTCAAATTTTCCTAGAAACTCATTGTTTACCTTGTTTTATCAATAATTTTTAGAACAGCCCTCAGGTGTGTCCCTACGGTCTGTACGCTGAACAACTGTCGGGAACTGCGTTCACCGCGCCCCGTGAAACTAATCGTAGAACGTGAGTAAAAGTCGGGCGCACATTTGCAAATCTTCTTTTCTACCTCAAAGTATGCTCGAAAATGCTTTTGTCGTCGGTTCTACGTGAAAATTAATTTCTTGTCATTTTGGTTCAGGTGGTTTTATCGCATCCGACCGGCGGTTCACCACGAGCCATTCCAGCCAACCGACAACGGCAACTTAACGCATAACTGGGATGAAATCGAGCAGACGCCAAACCAGGTTACTTACCGATTTAATTATACCGCTGTCGACGCCGACCGCTGAGATGAATAATAGAGCACAACGAGGTTCAAAGTTTGCACCTGTAAAAATCCAAATAGAATGAAATTTCAAAATAATAAAAAATAAATAAACTACATGTAAGTAGATCGCCAAAGTCAATAAATTATTCTGACAACTGCGAAATTTCGCCGAGTGATGTCTTGAGACCACCATACCTTGAATGACACGTTGAAAAAACAACAAACCATATTTTTTATTAATTTAAAATTAAACGTTGGTGGTGTATAAAATACACGCAGAGACAGATGTAGAATTAATTGAGAAAAATCGCTGATTTTATTTACGTTTAATCAGTTTTTCTCAATTAATTTAAAATTATCAAAATATTCCTATTTAACATTACCGAAATCTCTAAATTTAAAATTACCGAAATCACAACATTTAAAATTACCGAAGAGGATTTTCTATTGGTACAGAATTTTCTGAAGAATAGACGCTAAAGAATAGCAAAAAATCTCGAATTTGTTCGAACATTATTAATATTTTATTTTTCGTGCCCGTTCTATTTCGGCAATAGCTTTCCTGGTTCCCGTTCGACATTCCGACCAAACCCGTCGACTTTGTCCAGGGACTCAACACCCTGTGCGGTGCCGGGGACCCCAAAACGCGTAACGGAATGGCCATCTACATTTACGCTTGCAACACGAGCATGGACAACAAGTGCATCAGTAATTCGGATGGCGATTTTCTTATCGGTAAATAATGCGTACTGATCTGATTTTCTGCGGACGCCAAATCACCATGGGGTGCTGCTTGTTCTAGTGACAATCACCAGTGTAATTTTTTTTTAAATATTTTCAGTTCCGCAGCAAGGGTCGCTAAAGATCACTACCGAATTCGGCAAACTTATTGTCAATCCAAACGAAATTTGCGTTATTCAGGTAAGCTATAATTAATAATAATAAAATTAGTGAATGAATTAGAAGTTGAACATCTCTGTCAATCAGCTTTGTGACTGCCGTTAGGATAATTTGCTTGGACAAGTAGCTTCAAAATTTGAGTAGAAGGCAGCATTCGGAAAGCATGGCTCAATGGAGAAATTTTATCAAAGCGTTTGATCCAGTGCATTCGGAGAACATGGATCAAGGGAGACATTTTATGAAAGCCTTTGATCCGGTGCATTCGGAGAACATGGATCAAGCACGACATTTTATAAAAGCTTTTGATCCTTTGTACTTTCTAGTGTAATTCGTAAAAAAATAAAAACGCGATAATTGCTGATCCCCAGAACGAAACGAATAGTGGGATTGATTTGTTTGTTGCGTTTATTTTCTGTTTGTGTCGTGTATACAGCAAGGCATGCGTTTCAAAGTGGATGTCGATGGACCGACACGCGGCTATCTTCTGGAAGTGTTTGATGGACACTTTATTTTGCCGAATTTGGGACCAATTGGTTAGTATAATTCAAACCGCATGCAAAATAAATATTATCTGAAATTCAAAAAATTATTCCGATTTAGGTTTTGAAATTATTTCCAGTGGTGGGTTCGTTCTTTTTGAAAAAGAACCCGTTCCAGTTCCCGTTCCTCACATGAAAATATGAACCCGTTCACCTTCCAGTTTCTACAAAAATGAAAAGGAACCTGGCCGTTCCTAATACCTTTCAAAAGGAATCCGTCATGTTCACAAAACATTTTGGAAAATTGTACTCTTTTACAAAATTAAATTACATGGCAAAATGAACCCACTACACAGAAAAGAAATCTCCGTTCCAATTCCTCAACAAAAGGTACTAAATTGTTTCTAATTTCTAGGTGCCAATGGCCTGGCCAATGCTCGGGACTTCGAAGTTCCTACCGCCTACTACGAGGACAAGGATGTACCGAATTACACCACCGTGCACAAATATCAGGGTCGTCTATTCGCAGCTCGACAGGCAAGCACGGACTACAGACGCATATCGCTATCTAAATGTATGTGACGTTTTATTTTATTGTATTATTTTTTTAACCAATTGTAAAATGTTCTCGCCATCTCAGAATCATTCCCCCTTCGATGTGGTGGCGTGGCACGGCAACTACACGCCCTACAAATACAATCTGGCCAACTTCATGGTCATCAACTCGGTGTCGTTTGACCACTGCGTAAGTAAAAATAATTTTGGTCACGTTTCAACACGGCGACAACCCAGTTTATGGGCTTACTGTTTTAATGGTAATGAAATGGTGCAGAAGCACTACTTACTACTTAGCTTGGAAAAAAAATTCCAACTTAAACTAATTTATTATAATTTGTTATTTTTTTAATATAAAAAGGTGTGTTCTTTATGCTTTGGGGACAATGGAGCGCCAGGAAATAAAGTCAAACCCGACGTTTAAATTAATTTCGAAATACCGAACCGCAATTTTGTTTACAGGATCCATCGATATTCACCGTGCTGACTTGCCCCTCCACCAAGCCCGGGGTTGCTATAGCCGACTTCGTCATCTTTCCGCCTCGTTGGTCTGTGCAGGAACACACGTTTCGACCGCCCTATTACCACCGTAAGTAGTTTTATTTCATTTTATTTCGCACTTGAATTTGTTAAAGCTTCGTGACTGTGAAAAATAGTTTAATATAAGTGACGACGAAAATAATCAACACAAATACGGAAAAAAAGTGTTCCGGGTACAGCTCCGAAATAAAAGACGAAACTCTCACAACAAGTTTTAATTAATAAATGTTTGCGATGCATTTCAAAATGGCGATTGAACATACTTCAAACCTTCGTCAAAACCCTTAATTTGGAATAAAATTACAAAATACTATAAAATAAATGATAAGAAATGGTTTAATTTATTCAATAATGTTAATCCCAATTTTTTTTTTTTTTTTTTTTAAATTCACTGTAGCGCGTAGTGCACTACAGGAATACTGCACCCTCGTGTCTCCTTGGAGATATGTGAGGGGCAGGGAAGGGAAGAGGGATGCAGCTGGAATAGCCAGACTGCAGGATCCACCCCTGAGCT
>JAUJYS010004201.1:0-12217 GCA_033995665.1 Melogona broelemanni | reverse complement strand
CTTTTTAATTTAGAAAAAATGTAAAATACGAAATGCGCTGTCAAATTGACAGCGCATTTCACATTTTGCATACCGAATAAAATGCAACAGCTCGAAAATGTCATTGAACGTATGTTGAAACAAAAGCTCCGCCTGAGATAGGCAAATACACAAAGCAAATGTGCTATACGGTACAGCACCGCTTTGCACGCTAGTTTAACCGGGGGCAAAACTTCATAGCGTTGTCAGTTTTGAGTGGAACAAAATTCTCTCAAGATTTACATGCCTTTTAGCCTTGCTTTATTTTGAAAACCTTTTATTGAACTTGACATGAACGTTGTCTGTCTGTTTCGACTTCTTTGAGGTCATTTTTAACCAACTTTCACACGTCCTCGATACCTGAAATTTTGGGCACAGCTCAGTATAATGAAACATTTTAAACTCATATTTTGACGAGGTTCCATCAAAATTTCAACATTCATCAAAACTCTTTGTAGGAGGTACTTAGTTCAAAATCAGTTATTTCTTTCAAATGTCCTGGGATCGATTCCAACGTGTACTAATATTTATTCATTGTTGACATTCCTAGAAGAAAATTTAGGCTCGTGTCGATAAAATGTTTTATTAAAAAACTAAGTTTTTTGACATTTACTTGTTATAAGTACAATACAGAAAACAAATATCGATGATATATCTTGGTGGCTTTGAGAAAAAATACAGGCCTCAATATTCTCCAATCGCAGCATTGCAGACATATGTACTTGAAATTCTCCCAGCAAACTGGATAAAACAAAGATGACGACATCGTGGTGGCGCGGCATATGTTTAGGAGTATAGTGTGGGGTGGAACTGTCCCCATCTGCTGTCTCGTTTCGGAAAGAATTGTTCGGAACGCGCACATCCGTCGTTCACATAAAACAGAGACGTGCTAACGGGGATCGGCGCTATCAATTTTTCCAACCGGTTTGGCTCGATTGATCGAAACTATTCTAAGACACTATCCAGCCGGCGCGACTAGGCAACTAGATAAAGCCTCCCCAGACCCTGCTCTTACTGATTGGCGACTCAGAACCAGTGTTGGGTTCGTTCCTTTTCAAAAAGGAACTAGTTCCAGTTCCCGTCCCTCTTAGAGTAAAATAAAGCCCGTTTCAGATCCAGTTTCTACAGAAATTACACGCCTGCCGAAACCCATTGTGTTGATGTGGAATAAAAGTACATTCCGTCTAGCTCAGTGAGTATGGCAACCTACTGCGGTGCGGTCTCGGGTTCAATTCCCGGCGCAGGTTCTCGTTTATTCGATCCTGGGGTACTGGTGAAAACGTGTCCCACGAGAGGTACATATTCACCTGTAGTGGTATTCACTTTAGTGAGAGGAATTTCTCCCAAAAATACTTATATTTTAAATATATTCCACTCGGAAAATCGATACCGATACATTCCCGTTGATTTCCAGTCGATTTGAGCAGTTTTTTATCTAATTTTGTTGTGAATAGAAATAGAGAAGAATTCGAGCAGTTCTTCGTCTTAATTTTGTGACAACACAGAACAGACGTCTTCATTAGCATTAGTCAGCACGTGCCCACTACATTGTATTGCGTTTCTCGCTACGTGCTATTAAAGCAAATGGCTCACGAACGTCTAGACTTCATTACCAGTTCGTCTTGCCTTGTTTGACGGGCGACAGTCGTAAATTTTTCTGTGCAGTGGCCTCATCTATCTAGACTCGAGTTTTCGATCTGGACGTGACCCTTGTACGAAAATGGCAATTTCTTAAGAAAAAGATCCGCAGTGGACTTGCGAGGGTGGAAATGTGTTCTGTGTTTGTTGATGTGTCTTAGAAAAATACTGAGAGAAAGTTGTCTTCAGCGTTGATCTTCGTTTTGTATGGAGTGGAGGGTGGGAATTTCATCATAATTTAATTGTAACCCCGATTTTCGAAGAAACAATCACGATGTTCCGCAGTAGACAAAACTGTATAAAGTCTTAAGGAGCTCAGTGGCGTTAGTTTTAACAGAGGAAAAACCAACTAAGCTGAATTTCATTATGGGGATGGCCGCGATTTTATGCTGAGGGTCAATGACATACGACCTTTGTAACAGCGCGGTCGTTTATCACCGAATCAGTGACCAAACCGATTTGGGCTTTATTAGAGGTGCTAGTGTTGCTTCTTGAGTTACGACACACTATGTTGGTGGAAGCAATAAGAAGGCAACGTAAGTTGTCTGGTGTTTTTTCTACACACTTGCCTGTCGTTGTTTGGCAGCTGTGACCATTTGAAAATTGAATATTTGCTAGGCCGTGTCAAAGTTTTCCTAGAAAATCTTTGAAAATATATAATTGATGAGATAAATCGGCATCAATGTGTTTATAAGCATGCTCGGTGGACCACGTTTATTTCGAAGATGACCCCATCGTGATTCTTTTATAATGAAAAATGTCGTTGTGACTGTAGAGGAATTATTCGTCAGTTATTTTTCAAAGTTATACAAAACTGTTATCTAGCAACGTGAGCCACTAAGATAAAAGAAGCAAAAACGAGTTGAAGTTTTGTTAGGTTATTTTGTTCAACAAAATTGACAGGAAAGGTTAATTTCAGTGGTCAACTAAAAAGAGAAACTTCACATTTAGGAATTATTGAATTAAACAGCGTCTAAAATTACCTAAAATTCTAACCGTAACAAATAAATAGCACCTGAACCTATCTAATTTCTACCAAATGGATAGCTCTCATAGGCTATTAACAATTTCGGTTTCTCTCAGAATCGGTATTTAATTGCAGCACATGTGTTTGTGACCATTCAAGGGCTGTACTGACGTCCAGGTATAGGGCTGATGAAAACGCATCGAGCAATGAATGAGAGAGAGAAAACAAACATGGTTCGATGTAGCAAACAATTACAAAAATCATTTCAAGTGAGACACAGCTTTGCCGCTCGGTCTAGAAAGGGAGGGGGAGGGGATGGAGGTTGATTTCGCCAGGCGAAATCAAATGTACGGGGTAAACACTAATTTGGCGCGTCCTTTGATTTTATTTCGACGACGCTCCCCCCGCACTTGTTAGTTGCACGTGCGACGTCGGGTGCGTCTAAATAATTAATTTGTTCTGCCCGAAGCGAATGCGGCAACTAGCTAACTGCAAATCAGTTGTTGGTCCCATTTCGTGTTGGCTTTGAGCGCTACGGTTGCACTAATTCCGAAGAGAGACGCGGCGGCTGCGGCGAAATCACTGAAATTCGAACACGGAAATTGTTTGGGGCGAACAAGAAATCTCGACGTATCCACTATTGTTTTGGCAATGGCTGTACATGTACAGGCTGTTTGCATTAAATCTTGTGGTGGACTACCGTATGAGGCATTTATGTTCTCTTTGTTGTCGCTGGAGGCGCTTTAAAGTAGCGAGTGTTGAGCCTTGTGACGGTCGTCGTAGATCACTGGTGAAGCATTGGCTATGTGTGCGGCGATCCCGGATTCGGTAGTGGTGATTTGTTTCCCACATTTGTTCAAGCGATTAGAGGGGTACAGATTCTCCTGTTGTGATATTCAATTCTGTTAAGACGATCATTGATTGGCAATAAAAATCATAATTGTCACTAATAGCACATCTATCAAAAATAAAAATAATAAGCATTTAGAAAATCTTAATGAATGATTTTAACTGATTTTATAAGATTGAAAAGACTGAATTTATTATTTAAAAAAAATTAAATAACACGTTGCATTTAAAATTTTTTTTAAATATTATTTTCTCTGATGATGTCTCCTCTACTGTTCAATTGTTAAACGATATATTCAAATATATTTTGATATTGTCGTTTATATCTCGATATACAGTATTTACTCAATTTGTTAAATTGTTTTTTAATAAGTTGTTCGATTTTCTAAACAGTGATGTTTTTGATAAATATTTTATATAAATGTTTTTTTCATTGGTATTTTATTTAAATTATTTTTGATTGCTTTTAATTTATGAGACAAGAAGGTATTTACGAAATTGAACCAATATTTCGCGAATTTCAACTGATTCATTCCCATGGTTCGCCAGACACGGACAGTATCCTCAAACCTCATTCACAGCGAGACGTGATTGATGCCCGGGGATTTGTACCCGTGAACCCGGATGAGCCCATTTACAGTCGCGCTGACCAATGTGTTCGATCATCACGTGATCTATTTTCGAGCGTGACGGATAGGTCACGTGGTATCGCCCGGTTTCAAGTCCGCTCTCCTCCTCAAACTTCCAGCAAATAATAAATGATGATGATGAAAAATCATGTTTTTTTCTCCCTCCTTTCTTTTCTTCTTTCGTGTGATGCTTCTCCAACTTTATTAGCCATTTGAACGGAGTGAGGGGTGGAAAAGATGGCGTAAAAACGGGTAGACGGAAGAAGAGCTGTTCGCGAGACCTTTCAGTCTGATTTCGCTTGAACGCGGCGGACAGATTCCTGGAAAATCGTTTTTCACCAATGTTGATAAATTGAATTTTGCTGGCGAGAGACGCTGGCGACGGTAGGGGAGGGGAGGGGAAAAGCGGTAGTCATGATCGACATGAAGTCCCCCGCACACACACACAAAATGTTTTTCCGCTGTTCTAACAAGATGTCTTTACACAGTGGGGAGGCGGCGCCATTTTTTTTTTTTTTTTGGTTGCCAGCGCGATTGATGTCCAACCCTGGAGATCTGGAGGGCCGCCCGCTGAGGTTGGAATATGATTTTTTTTTTGGTTAACTTCGTTGTAGGGAGTAAACAAGTTATTGGCGGGACTGTTTTTGGCATATCGGTCAATGCTAGAACAAGCCACGTATTTTTCCGAAGACTGTTTCTTGATTAAGCGCAGTTGAAACTTGAACATTTCAATCACCTAAGAATCATCAGATATTTTTAATCAAATATTATCGATACCTTTGAGAGTGAGAATTAAAATTGTAATTTAAAAAAATGTATTAATATTAATTTGTTGTTTGTTAATTTTATTTGGTAGTAGAACACAAACTGTATTTGATGTCGCGGGAGCAGCCTAATTTAAATCATATCTCTTAAATATTTTATCAGCAATCTAAAAACTAGTCGCAATGTCAATTTTAATTAAATTTTTCCGCGTGATCTAGTTTTGTTACACATGGGGTCATTAATTTTAATCCTGCATTCTGCCTGGCTAAACACGACTATATTCGTCTAGGGAGCAATTAATTTTAATATTAATTTTCGCAAAAATTATTATACTCTTTTGGAAGGTCATATAAAGTTGATATCATTATGCATAAATTGTAATTTGAGAAGTTATTTAGTTTCGGAAAGTTATTCAATAACGATCCTGCGTTAAAGCATTTAGTGTTTTGAGATTAATTTGATGGAGATCTTATTGGTTCGTTCAGCACAAATTTAATTTAAAAGCAGCTCCTGCACCTTTACAATTTAAAAAGGTATAATTGTTGATGTTCCTAAAAGAGTTATTCTGGTTAAATTGGACATTTAGCGATTCTGTTTCACGTGCATCAATAAAACCCGTAACGAGAAAAGAAAATCCTTGTACGAGGCTAATAGTGGTCGAAATCCAATGTCCACGTTTGCGACAAAATACGAGATGTTTTTCTAGCGGTTCAGCAACGCCCCCGTCGGCACAAAGACGTACTTATCTCGCGTAAGATAGATGATTTCTTTCTAAAAGAGCCATCACGTAACTTGGCCAAAGCCCTCTCTCTCCCAGTCACAAACCCCGAGCTATCGCTCTACTGTTACTAGAGCTATACTGTGTACGCATGTCCTTCTGCTCTTTTGTCTTTCGCTAGCCTTAAACTAACTCCCCTTACACCGTTTCCTTCCCCCCTCACCCCCTCATCTCATCCCCCTACATTGTTAGAACAAATAACTAAAGTACTTCTTCATTCTGTTAACTGTGGCGATTGCTCTGACAGAAACGTTCAGCGAAACGATTTATTTTCGCTCACGCAACGCCCTTTATATCCTCCTGTGGCCAACAATAGTAACTTAGTACATTTCTCTTGGATTCTAAATAAAAATAGCGAACAAATAAGAATGAACACTGCTGCGGTATCGAATCGAATGTAAACTACAAGGTCACAAACTATGACTTAGCTACCATAGGCACACATTTTTTTACATTCGCTTACGACGTGCTCTTTTTCAATCCATTTGAAACTCAGGAATTTAATCAGTAAATCTTCATCAGGAAAATGTTCTGAAACTCGAATGATTTGAAAAATCGAAACTATATGTGAAAACTTTGTCACCAGTTAGTCCGATTTCGGGTACTATGGTTTTTGATGGAATTTCCGGGTCTACGGAGGATAATGGACTAGCCCAGGCCGCATATCGCGCTCATTGCGGGAGCCGTTATTGTAATTGATGGCTCATCATCGAAATGACGCGTTCTGGAATTCGGACTGATTTTCGTTCAAGTTTTTTTTTTCGCCCAGCATTCATCAATCCTTCTTTCCCGCGCCGATGGAGGCACGTTTTCCGGACCGATTTTCAAACGCGCCACCAAATGAATGGAAAAAAAAAAATCTGAGATCATGTCTATGGCTGCCGTGTGCGTGTAGGACTACTCTGCCTCTGGGCTAGAAAAAGTATTTTAGGCAACTGACAACGCCATTCAATCAGCATCCAAAATCGAAATTGGAGAAGAATTTTTTCGCTAGCGTGGTCCAATTTAAACGATAGAACGTTTCATAGTTTTTGCGTCGTGAAAACGCCATTTTGTTTACAGTCACAGCACATTGCGATGGAAGATGGTAAATCATCACCCTGAATCTTTTGAACTCACAGGTGTGTTCGTCTAAAACAATATGACGATATTTTCATGTGAAATGTTTTTTTTAACAAATATATAGCCACAATTGTTTAATTAGGGTACTGCAGCCGACTTGGCTACGACGAAGTTTCACACTTTTGAGAGTCTAACCAAATCATCGTCATTTGTGACTCAGTACGCCACATTTCGACATTAGTCGATGTTAAGGGTCATGCTTGCGATCAATTATGTCTAAATTTTAAACATCTATTAAATTGTGAATTTACTGAATTGGTGGTTGATTGTTTCGCTACATAATACATTTTTATTGTAGATTTTGCTCTGAAGACTTTTTCATAATTTGAAAGTTTGACGTCTTTTGAGCTGCTGTGGTCGGTCGTCTTTATCCGGCAGCTGGTTGGTTTTCCACGGAAACTCGTTCTAATTCGGGGTGTGTTCACGTGTCGGCGAAAGTCGGTCACGTGAACGGAGCGCCATCTGTCGTCGTATTTCCGTTTGGCGCTACTCATTTGCTGGGTTTGGTTGGTGATGGTGGGGAATGACTGGCGTTGCACGTACTAAGCAGGAGTAAGATTGGCGGGGTGGAGGGGATTGGTGGGTTCGTTGTGGCGGTGGGCGGGGATCTTAATTGCTGACTGATAAACTGAGCTCCAGCTTCTTTTGTCTGTTCATTAAAGTAATGGCCGCGATAACGACGGTGAAAATGGAGATGAGACGAGAGAAGGAGGGGTCTGGTGGGGTTGATAAGGGGCGGTGAGACACTAAACCATCCCTTAAAACCCTAAAATTAAACAAGAAAACACAATTTACTAATTTCCTATACGTTCTGGTTTGAAAATACTTCACGGGAAGAAACAAGTAAATGAAAAAAAAACTTAAGTTTTTCGAATGGAACCTTGAGCATACATTTTCCTTTTGAGATACTGGCACTAAAGCTGACAAAAAAATAGTACTTACTGGATTTGATCACAGGACACCCGAATCCCATAAGTGATGCCATCCGACCTGTTTGCATATTATGAAATAAATTTTTCAAACCACCGAAGCCACGGCGATTTGTAATAAATTATCCGTTTTTTGATAGCAAAGTTCATCAGATTGTTTATTATTATTATTTTCTTTACCCTTGTGACATCATTCCGAATTTGAATTCAAGATTCACTGTGCCGAAATCTCTCCAGCGAATCTCCACCGTTGAAACGTTTGCATCTGGCTTTCAACTCTTGTTTTCTAGGCTCAATCGATGAATTTGTTTGTTGGTAGTCGGGGGTCTCGCTAATCGTGACGTTATCTGTTATCTCCTTCCCCCTCTACATTACGTTCTGAATAGCTTTTGTAATTGATGTTCAAATCGAAACAATAGCGGCCTTGCTATCTCGCAAAAGTGGAACGGTTGACAAATAAAGTTCCCGCTCAGATTTTCTGCTCTTTAAAAGCCGCAATGATACGTCGTATACGCCTGACAATTAAAGTTGTTATTGCTCCGGATATTAAATCGGGGTGGAAAGTGTCTGGGTTTATTGGCGCCATCTTGTGGGCAAAATGTCGTAAATTTCAGCTATGCAAAAATCGTAAAAAATTATGATTTTCCAATTCCATGCAAATATTATACTATTAGTTAGGACGCTAGATTTCCGCAATGTTTGCAATTGGTGTGGCTAACCAGATATTATCTATTTTTTGTGATTATCTACTATTAATTTTCTTTCTCAGGTATTAATTTTAAGGAGAATAAATAATTATTGTTTTAAATTCACAAATTAATAGAATTGTGAATTATATTTTAGAGTCAATAATACAAAATCTGGTGATTTTCTTCTGAAAACAATTGGTGAAGAAGTTTGAAATTTACGTAATTAAACGAGCGTATTTTTGGAGGCCGTGTAGTTTACTGCAAAATGTTCAGACTTATTCTGAATAGAGTTGTCAAAAGAAGAAAGTTTAAATTGCTGTTCGTACAAGTATTTGTGTGTCAAATAATATCAGGGTTTGAAAAATAAGAATTGTGTTGGGTAAAGGGAATTTCGTTTTACTTATTTGATTTAAACTTCAAACTTCCTGAATTTTAATTAACTTTACTGCCACGACAGTGAAAATAAAATGTAGCGAAGTTGTATTTCTGACTATACGATCTGGTTAGTACGAACGAGCTCTCCACGCCTCAATCATTAAGCCAGTGCCACTTGTATCATATACTCCTGTGACCAGCCTTGAGCTGAACACAATTTGCTAGCGAATGCTAGTACATGGAAAAACACAAGGAGTATAAAAGTGTGTTCGGTTTGAACACATTTTCATAAAATGAATAAATAATATGAATAATAAAATGAATAATATGAATAAAATAATAAAATAATATAAAAAAATGAGCGGGAATTGGCGTTTCTTAGAAGCCTGTCAATCGTAAAAGACGCGCATGCCCAAGCCTGACAAAATATTATATTAACAAGGTAGATACACTACAAAGAAAAAGTAACTTGTGACATCATAATGCAAAACTTATGACTTTAATTTTTTTTTTAAACATTTTCATTTCTGGCCTTTGAGATTTCCTTTATTTCAATGAACGGAGAAAGCTCCCATTTCAAGTTCACATACACGAACGTATTCGCTTGGTCTTATGTGGTTACATGCCTTTGTCTTTACGACGTTGGTTGCTGGTGCAGTCCGGAAACTACCGTTTCTTGGAATGACGCCATTGGCCAACCGGCGCTCAAAGCGTCGTTAAAAATGGCGAAAACCTTTATGCTGGGTAGAAAGGCCCGAAATTTAAAGCCGCCGAACATCATCCAGGGGGACCGACCGCCACAGTCTAAAAGATAATTGACAATTATCCCCTTTTTGGAAAATGTAATTTTGATGCGCTCGTAAAATATACAGGCATGTGTTTTTCACAAACGTGATGAGTTTCTGCCGATTCCCCGGTGAGATACTATTTTTTATGTTTTACCAATAGAAACGTTTTGTTTTGTCCCCTATGCGTGTTTGACGTAATTGAAATGCGTTATATTCTGGCGCATTACAATCAACATACGGGGCATAATCGATAAGGATAATTCGTATTTAATTTTGTTTTGTATGCAACTCTGTGCACTAGCTACAAAGTAGGCGAACGCTTTTATACCCTATTTGCCATATAAATGTATACCGAGGCAAAAAGTATTATTGTTTTTGCAGCGTGAAACACGATAGAGCAAATTACACGCAAATTACATTTTAATATAATAGTAAATTTCCTAGAATTTTCATTTAAACTTAATAATATTATGAATACCCATGAGAGTTTCATAAAACGTTATTTCCAAACTTAGATTTATAGTCTAACTAGCTTTTTTTCCCGGCTTCGCCCGGTTGTACAAAAAAAATTATAAAAAAAAATTGTAAAAAAAATAAAAATAAATAAAATGATGACGTCATTACAGATGATGACGTCATGAATGTAACACAAATTAAATGTCAACATATTTCTTTGGCAATTGTAGAGTTTAGTTTCTATGTCTACATTTCTTTATTGCACTGCACGTGTTTTGTATAAATTCAGTTTTGGTCACGTGCGCACACAGTTCAAATAAAAATAAAAATATGTCTGCCGTCGTCAAAACCTTAAATGCAAACAACAAAACGCCGAAGAAACGAAGACGTCGACGTCTGCCTTATTTGTGTCCCCTAAAGTGTGAGCAAACGCAGACATTGCTATTTTGTATGAAAATCCTGATCATAAGATTGACAATTGAACCAGCTTAAGGCAAAAGCCATGGCACATAGTGGTTATGTTGCAACTGTGGCGACATCTATTGAGAGAATGTGGCAATAAACACACAAACACACACACACCATTTTCAGTCTTATAGTATTAGATTAAGTTGATCCATTACGTCTCGCCAAATTACCTAGAGGCAAAATAATTAAATGTTGATACATTTTCTTTTAAAATCATCGTAGTGCTAATCACTACAGGATTACTGCACCCTCGTGTCTCTATGGAGATATGTGAGGGGCAGGGAAGGTAAGGGGAATGGCAGGTGGTATAGCCATGATGCAGGATCCACCCCTAAACTCTGGACTCCTCCCTAATGGAAGCTCGGGGGTGGCACCAGTACCGCGTTTTTACATTAGGTAGGGATCTTTAACGTATCCCTGGTATCGTACATAAACTGGTCCACCGGTTATTACTTACTTTCCAAAGAAAGGCGCAGATACAAATTTTTCTCGCCTGAAAATTCAAGGAGGTCTCGGTCGGGATTTGAACTCGCGATCCCGTTCATAGTAGGTGAACACGGTAACAACTGTGCCACGCGGGCTCTGTTGGCTCCTTTCCTTTTCAGTTCGTTACTACTGATCAAGCGGTGTTGTTGCTTTTTTCTATATCTGCAGTGCGTTGACTGGTGTGGAAAATTAGTGCAACGATCGTCTAGCTCCGGGTTCTCTATTGCAAATATTAATTATGATTAGAAGAATCCACACTGCTGGGAGGATTTTTGGGTGGTGAAGGGTGTGTATTTGGTGGAGGTGGGTGGGGGTGGGATGAAAAAATTGGGCACGGCGCTTAATTTATCGCAACACGTTATTAATTATGACCTATACCGTGTACCGTGTTCGCTGGCCTCTGCGGAACAACACGGCGGATTCCTGGATTTTTCCTGGATATTGCGCCCGGATATATGAAGTGTGCGCAATTTATCAGGTGGCCAGCTGGCGCTCCTAGGTCGAACAGAGAGAGAGACCCCTCTAGTTTCACCCCTCCATATTGGTCTCCTCTTCCCAAATTACACCTCCGTAGCTTCGACGATGTTTACGCATCATGTTGAACTAGGGAATTCACAAATTAAACGCATACATTATGTAAATCTGCGCGGCTGGGTTGACGGGTACGGAATCGGGGGAGGAAACAAAAAATGTGGTTCGTTTCGGGTATCTCTTTCGTCGTTGTGAAATTAAAGCGGATCGGTGGGAGGGAGGAAGCTTGTTGAGACAATTAGCAGCGATAGACTGACAGATTTTTTTAATTTTTTGTATTTTTTTTTTTTTAAAGAAACGTGAACTAAATTCAGTCGCTAGGAAAAACAAGTAAAATCGGGGAAAATACTGGGAAGATGTGGAATACTCTATAATCGCTTGGGGAAATATTCATAAGTGACGTATTTTTTGCACATGGGCGAAGCATCAATCGTAGCGCTAATTAGTTGCGGAACTTAATGTTTTTATTTTTTTAAATCACCGTAGTGCCTAGCGCACTACATGATTACTGCACCCTTATGTCCCTATGGAGATGTGCGAGGAGCAGGGAAGGGAAGGGATAGGGAATGGCAGCTGGAATATCCAGGCTGCAGGATCCACCCCTAAGCTCTGAACTATCTAATGGAAGCTCTGGGGTAACGCCAGTACCCCAGGCTAACGAATAAACGAAAGCCTTCGCCGGGAATCGAACCCGGGACCGTCCGCTTCGTAGGATGTTGCCATACCCAC
>JAUJYS010004200.1:0-12219 GCA_033995665.1 Melogona broelemanni | reverse complement strand
CGGACGGTCAGGTTGGGCGGATGATGGAATGGGCGGCGGATCATGTGTGCGGGCTTGGTACCCGAAAGTACGGTACCCCAGTAAGGTTTTTATTAAAAAAAAAAAAAGTGTACACACAAGTGTGTCTTTGAGTTTACATCATATTCTAATGACACTTAACTTTGTCCTTATTTCTGACTCAATTAAATACTGTTACCTTAACAGATTTTCTACGCACTTGTTTAGTTAGTACTATTTTACTTAGTTACAGGAAAAGTTCTTTAAAAACGTCGGAAACGTCGACATGCTAAGTTGACAAACAATTGTGCTACCTTTACGGCGTTTTTGTTTTATTTGGAAAGAATTTATATGAATTCGTATCAGATTTGATGCGTTCTACAAGCTGTTATCCAGTGTCAGTGGACTGCATTAGTTTGTGGGGAAAGAAAAATATCTGTGATACGAGTCTTTACACATCTATATTTGCATGGTCATTTCTTCACAACTAACAAAGCCGGTTGCTCTAACTCGGTCACCACACTACTTAATCAACTTTGTGCATGCGCCTGACGCAATTAATCGACTATTTCTCCATAACCGTAACCAAACGTCACCCGACCGATGGGAGGGAGTAGGTTTAGCGAGTCGTGGCGTCACCTCAAACCCTTGGTATAGAAATTTACGGTAGCATCCCCCAGATAGCACAACTGATGTGGAACACGTGTGTTCCGGACATGTTAAGGTCCGGGTTGATCAGGACTGCGCGTGAAGGAATTAATCAGTACATGTTGACATATTTGGGAGTAAATCCGAAAGCATAACTTGTTTAGTACGTGCAACGGAACATCAGGCGATTGTATGGGAAGATGGCCAAATCCTTAGTTGTTATGGATAAGAACCACGCGTGTTTTACAATCTGTAATGCTATCTAGGAGAAGCCGGGAATTTTTTTTTAAAAAAGCAACTGAAAAGTATAACGTCTCGACGCACCTTGTAGTATTTACCAGAAAAGTCGTGTGCCATTCCTGAGATAATTTGAAAGTCTGATTTGCGATTGTAGTTTTGAAATTTGAAAAGGTTTACGAAATGGAAAGCGGGGGACGCCTAAATTTGTCTTGAGAAAATTGACAGACTAAAAATAAAAAATTTACTGTATTTTTTTTTCCTTTCTCAAGCTATTTATATACTCATTGTTCTCCAAAATGTTCTCTCTTCGCCAAAAATTTGAAACATCTCTTCTCAACGAAAAAGCTAATCCGGTATACATAGTTTCTCACTGTTTTTTCTTTTTTAATTAACTTGCTTCGAAGATGGTCACTTCGTCTATCCTGCTTTCGAGTGGGATGACGAGTTTCCAGGTAGGATCCTTTTACTACTCCTTCCTATATACTCTTATCCTCTCCCCTCATTCCCCTATTCCCCGTGGAACTCACACAAAATCCTGTTGGCCGTTACTCTAGTGCGTTTATGTGTGCGTGTGTTAATGATGCTGAAATACTGATGCTGTTCACGCCCGATATGTGCCTGTTGTCTGTATTTTAACTTTTCACGTTCCTTTTGAACTTGGCCCGTCATTATCCAGTTCCTATTTTATTTTTCCCCATCCAGTTCCTTTTATTTCATTTTTTGCTTGTTGCCACTCCGGTTACGTTGGAATAAGGTGGATAGAGCATTGCCAGCTTGCGTAACCTTCCCCTCCACACACAAATCGGGGTACAATCACACTTGCACCGAGATAAAATTGATTTTCTCTGCACATTTAAGTCAATCTTTTCTTTAAAAAAATTCGTTTTATTTTTTGCATATGCTTTTCAAACAGCCATCAGGCCTACGCCATTTAACTGATGTAAAACAACTGTCTAGATGAGAGCGTCATGCGCCATTTCTCAAGCTCTATTTACTGAATAGTCAATTCTGGAATCTTCATACACGTGCCAATTTTTGTATGTGGTTGCTTGTCCCTTTTTCGTATTATTTGCTATTTACCTCTGCGAGGGGATATATTATTTTCCGAAACAGTCAGCTGTCTATCAAACTTCTGCTTCCTCTTTCAAGACTGATATCGCCTGCCCTGGGATATTATTTGCTTAAATCTTTCATGGCAAAAAAGAAAAATGCAATAATCGCTGCAGAGGTGTTTGCCACGAATGTATGCCTGTTTCATTGAAAGGACTTCAATGGATTTTTTATTTTTATTTTTCATGTTTGTAATTCAGAAAGCAGCACCAAGTCTTGTGAGGAAAACCGAATAACAATCATTCTTTCCACTTTCATTTTTAAACCTTTTTTCTTAAAGTAATTACTTTTTACAACCAATTCTTGCAAAAAATAACTTAGCGACAGGTTTATAATAAAATAAGTCAAAATAGTAATATCCACATCAACGGTATTAATTATTCATTTTAATTGTGAAACCTTGCAAATTTTATGTTCATAGTGAAATATATTTTTTTTTCAATCGGGACAGAAGAAAAAGATTTTGAAAGTACGAGCTGCAAGCTACTTTACGAATTGCATTGTTTTTGAATGACTCGTTGTAAACTATACTATCTGGGCATGAACATGTGTTGGGATTGTAGCAAGAAGTAACAGCCGCTTGCCCGTTAACCGATTTGCGGCCGTCTCTGAATGGGCATTGATAATTGGCTATACGTCCGAAAAGAGTATATTGAACGACGAATTTTTGTTTTACGATGTAGGTTTTTTTTCTGCCGATTCAGCCGAAATAATCGTATCTATACCCGCTTTTTGAATTTGATTGATTGCTGTGCTCAAACTGCTAGTGACTTTCTTTCGTTTCCTCAACTCTTGTTTCGGAATGCTGAACTGGCGAATGGCAACTGAATTAGCGATGTGCATGCAGCGCGATTCCCCCCTCCAAAAATCCTCTTTTCTGTCCAAAAGAAATGCTTCGTGCTTGACTTTGACAAATTTGCGTGTTGTATATACAAATTTGGTTTTTCTGGTCGTTTTTTTATATTAAATTTTGGTATTTCTGACCACACCGTCGTTGTTACGATCCTCCTCTAGTTGTCCATTATCCCCTGAAGAAAGTGGTTTTTTTGATTATATGCGTGATGACCCAATTGCAGTGTTGGTATACGATGATGTTACCGGCGACGAAGACGAGAATTCCATGCCCACTATGGACCCGTCGCCGCCCGGGTTCACCTCCAAAATGGGCGGCATGCCTCACGTGGAGATGGTCAAGCCGGCCCTCACCATCATGGAGGAGTCTGCCAAGCTGGAGGAGAAACAACCTGAGCGTGAGAAAAACTTATAACAATATTTTTCACTGAGTATATAACAATCGAAATAAACTAGTGCAGGCATGTCCTTCAACATCAAAATATATTCGAGCAAACGTATAACGACAGTAACATCTACAAGCCTTATAGTCGCAAATGCCAAAATATGTTTCCTAATTTGTCGTCGATCATAAAATAGAAAAAAATGAGAAATTAACGAATGTTGGAATTCCCCTCAACAATCCAGTGTGTTGGCTCGCGATCAGGTAGAGTAGCTCTTTAAAAAAAAGTTTAGGAAAATTCAGAAAAAAAAATTTATGTTTAATTTTGTGATTTTTAAAATCTCCTGGGAAAAAAAATAACGCGCTGGGCGAGATCATACTTATACTATTCAGAATGCACGATGACATTTTTTTTTTGCTTGTAGAACGTGAGCTGAGCGAAGAAGAAAAACACAAGATCATGATTTCCGATGGTTTCCAGAGGTTTTTCGATCGCAGCACTCGAATAATTGAACGAGCCCTGTTCGAGGATTCCAACATCTTCGTCGACTACGCTGGCGGCAGCGGGGAAGAGAAGGACGGGTACGTTGTGTATACATTTACGTATTCATTTATTTTCATTAATCATCCTTTAACGGCTACGTCTGCGATAGTTCATTTTTAATGCTCCTGTAACCGTATTTTCGGATTCCTATAGGGACGATAAGCATGGCCTCAAATTATCCCTGAACCGTTATTTCTATGATGAGCGGTGGTCCAAGAATCGCACGGTGACCTGCCTGGATTGGTCCACGCAAGTAAGTAGAAAATATCTACTGCGATAGAAATATTTGTAAAAATAAATTAAATTGTTTTTTGATTGTTGAGTAACATAACTGCAATCGTTTGTCTTAATGTATTTCTTTCTGATAAAAATATTATTGAAAAATACTTTAGGTTACGACTAAATCAAATTGAAATGCATTTTTTTTAATCCAAGTATCCGGAACTGATGGTCGCCTCCTACGACAATAACGAAGATTCCCCCCACGATCCGGACGGCGTGGCGCTTGTTTGGAACATGAAGTTCAAGAAGACCACCCCGGAATACATATTTCACTGTCAGGTATTGATCTCTCTCTGCGTTACCAAAAGTAAAACAAGAGTTGTCCCGTTTCGTACGAGCCAATTCTGAGCTCTCTCTCTCTATCTAATCTGATTACATAGTCGGCAGTCATGTCCGCCACCTTCGCCAAGTTCCACCCCAGTCTCATCATTGGCGCCACCTATTCGGGCCAAATCGTGTTGTGGGACAACCGAAGCAACAAGCGGACGCCGATTCAGCGGAGCCCGCTGTCGTCGGTGGCTCACACGGTACTTGGACGTTTCATTCTGTTGTCGTTGGCGTCCTCTAGTGGGATTTTTGTCAGAGCCGGCATAACTAATCTATGTTGTTCTATTCAGCACCCTATCTACTGTGTGAAAGTGGTGGGCACCCAGAACGCTCACAACCTGGTGAGCATTTCGACCGACGGCAAATTCTGCACGTGGAGTTTGGACATGCTGTCTCAACCTCAGGTGAGCTGTAGCGAAGAAGCTATCGATGATAATCTACGAACTTGGTCTTATATTTCTACTAGTATAGATACTCAATAGAACTTTGTTCATGTGCAAAATTGATTCGTTTTAAAACTAATTAATATTTTAAAAATTATTCATCCTTCTGAAAACTTCTTTTTTGTTCTGAAAAGTAATTTTTCTTAATATTAATTATTTTTTATATCTTCTACTTCTATTTTTTAAATTTAATAATTGGCGTTCGTATCATCTTGCTATATATAGGACACAATGGAGTTGCAGCAAAAACAATCGAAAGCAGTGGCGGTGACGTGCCTGTCGTTTCCGGCTGGTGACGTCAACAATTTCATCGTAGGAAGCGAAGAGGGCTCAGTTTATGCTGGTGAGGACAATTCCCAATTGACCTGTGTCCTGTTTATTTCGCCATTAATTGATGACGATAGAAACTGAAGAGCAGTTTTATTTTGGTTGAACCTTCTCTCATAATCTTACAATGATCGTACCAATCCATACAGAGAGTTCTCCTTTGATTTTTAAAACATTTAAATTTCATATTTCGATGCTTTTTTTATTTTATTGTGCGTAGCTTGTCGGCACGGAAGCAAGGCCGGCGTCACCGATATCTACGACGGCCACCAGGGACCGGTGACCGGAATCGACACCCACAGTGCCCACGGACAGATGGACTACTCCCATCTGTTCCTCACGTCCTCCTTCGATTGGACCGTGAAACTGTGGAGCATGAAGGTATGTCTCATCTTGGGGCTGATTCTGTTTAACGTTCCTCAAGCTTATACAAAATGTTATCGATGTGAAAATGACGTAATGTCGTGTCGAATTTCAAAGTTAATTTTCTGTCGGTCCAAAAATTTGATTGTACTTCGATATTCCTGTTTGTACAATAATTAATACTGTATGTGCTCATCAACATCGTACACTGTAAATTACATGTTTCTTGTTCCCGTGTTTTATTCCTAAAGGAACACAAACCACTCTATTCGTTCGAAGATTACGGCGACTACGTTTACGACGTGTGCTGGTCTCCCGTCCACCCGTCGCTCTTTGCCACCGTGGACGGCACCGGACGACTGGACGTTTGGAATCTGAACAATGACACCGAGGTAGGGCCAATTAAGCCGCCACATTAGTCTTAGCTACTCGCACCCATTGGTTCGGTCAGCACCATTTATAGTCTTACCTAAGAATTCTAGTAACTGAAAGGCTAATGTTTGTCGTTATTTCCTAATGTAGGCGCCCACGGCCAGTGCGGTTGTCGAGGGCTGTCCGGCTCTCAACCGTGTGTCGTGGTCCCAGTCTGGTCACCAGGTAGTGGTGGGCGACGACATGGGGAAAGTGTGGGTGTACGATGTCGGAGAGGTGAGTGATTTATTTTAAAATTATAACTACAATGTGTACCCGCGACCAGCTCCGTAGGCTCCTATGTCGGGGGTCAAATGATCCAAGAAAATGATTTTTAGGAGCCGTTTTAGAAACAATATGAGAAATGGTCTAGGTTACAATTTCTCTCATTTTGGTCAAATGATCAGTTATGGTCATTTCCTATATTTCCACTTACCACCCTTTTAGGGGTGGCTGCTTGATAATTGTGGATTAGCCAAAGCTTTTTGACCTAGGTAGAGATCTTTAACATGTACCTGTGACTATCTGATAAAAACGAACAGGCACGGGTCCCACGGCTTTTCTTCTATCACGAAAAATTTCGCAGGCCTTTGTCGGGAATTGAACCCGTGATCCAGTGCCACTAAACCGCATCGAAGTGAGACCCCAAATTTATTTTTAAGTAGGTCTTGCTAATTTTTTTTTTCAATTTAATGTCTCGTATACTAGCAATTGGCAAATCCCAAAATCGACGAGTGGGCCAAGCTCGGACACACGCTTCAGGAGCTGAAGAACAACCAGGCCGACGAGGAATTGGACGGAACGTTCAACATTGCCGGCTTACCATCCTCCATATCGCCGCTGAGATAGACGTGGATATCTCCGACGTGACGAACAGAAGCACTGTATCATATTTGTTTTTCTTACCTACTCCACGTTGAGACTGAAGACGAGGAGCGGATTCGGTAAATCGAGGGTTGAATTTAGGTACCGTATATAGTTTTTGGAATTTTGTCTTGCGGCGAAAGTCTCGCGCTTCAACTGGCCGGTTTAAGACTGCTCGTTTCACCGTTAATAATGGGTTGCTATCGTTGTTTGACTGCGTTTGGTTGCAACAAGCAGTTTGACGAGGAGTTCCGCGAGTCTATGCGCTTGCTGGTGACTCGATGCTATTTTTATTTTATTAACAATTTTGATGATTTCGATTATATCTGTTGCCTAAGTATTTATGATAAAAAGATCTTTTGCGGCCTGTAAAGGTAAACTTAAACGCCTCGACTATGTTTCGTTCGAACCTGTCAAGACATCGCGACACTGGCAGGAATCTATCCAACTTTTTCTCCAGAAAATTATCCTGAGCTATCCCCTGCGTTTCAATTTTATTAACATTTGCCAGTTTCAAGAGCATAAAATTCGCGCTGCCTATAGGTTCGAACTGTAAAGTGGTTTTAGCAACGTATTCGTCTCAAAGCCCCAGGAAGTTACCTGGTGATTTTTGTCTGGTCTTGACTTAAGACCTAGTCACTTAGGTAGGGATCTTTAGCGTGTATCAGACATCGTATAGGCACGAATCTCACGGCTTTATTTCCATTCCGAAGGCAGGCGCGTGCCTACGAATTACTCTAGCTCGAAAAATTACTGATGACAGTGGGGAATTGAACCCTCGTCACCGGCATAGCAATTTGATGCTTCCAACCACTACGCCTCATTACTTCTCGTGCAAGACCAGGCAACCATCGAAAAGGTAGATCTTTTTGCAATTATTCACGTTCTGATATGTACGATATAATCCTTAAAGTAGGATTTGCAAGAGTAACGGACACAAATTTACTCGTGTCAAGTTTTTAATTCTTTAATGTCTAATGTCTTGCTTACAACATTGTAGGACTACACTAAACAAGTACACTAAATGTTGCTGCATTAGGATTCAAGTCATAGTTACGGTTAAAATTCCTGCGATAAATTAAGAAGTATCCACATTACAAATCATAAGTAAAATGCAATATTGAGATTCTCAATTGAGGAGTGAAGTGAGAGAGCATGCCCGTTGGCAAGACGAGACGTTGTGTATAAAGTAAAGCTGCTTTTTCTTTTTTATAAGGCGAGGAGAAAAAAAAATATTATACTGTTTCTCCCGACTCCAAGTGCGAAACAAAAAACAAAAAGAGATTCGAATGACTAAATATATTGAATGGGCCTCTGGTCGTCCGAATTTAGAATTTCGGGCGATCGCTGGGAACAGAGTAATCCCGTCCGGACGAATAGAACTGAAAGAAAACGAATTGAAAACATAAGTAAATACACAAATAATTTCAGAACGCATTTGCATACTTCCATTGGGCGATTGATTTACGTATATAGAGAGTAATCATTAGTCACCTTGTATTGTTTGCCTTCATAGTGGTTCCACGGCTCGGGATTGTTCTTCCTGTCCCATCTGTTCATTAGAATACAAGGAAATGTTAAAACTGAGAATATTGCGATACATGTTTCGTCACGCAGTATTGTGCAGGAAAATCAAAGCTATTTTTCTAAGAATTTGAAAGAAAAATCTCATGTTAGTCAACACTGTTGGCCTTGGGCATTCACTAACTTTTCCTTCACGGATAAACAGACTTTTGGAGCTCCCCGACAGTGTTCTAGACTACCTTAATGTTTCCTCTTTGTTTTGTGAGATTTTCTGGTGGCACTGCGTCTGTTGTTGCGCACGAAGCCGGAAAATTGTTATCGATTCAGAGTACTGTTAAGAGAATATGGAACCTTTTTCGCGAATACTTACGTCACTTCTGGACTTTTAGTGGCCAAACGCACCACGTACGCGGCACACATGATCATTCCACCGCCGATGACGACAACCAGAGGAATGAGCTATTAGGAGAAAGGAAAGTTTTATTCCGAAAGGTACCCTCATGTTATCGGTTTACAAACGTAGAGTAAAAAGGAATTTTCATTGGCGCCACTTGAGGTAAATTATATATATATTTTTTTAAATTATGGTTGCGCTTGGCCGTACGCGTACGACTTCCAGAGAGGAAGGGCGTCTGTATTTGGTCAAACGTTTATACCTATGAATACAAGAAGAGTAATTTTGATTAAGTGCTCAAAGAGGAGGAAAATTATTAAATCAAACGCTGAAGATTGAAAAAATGAATGAATCAGCAGCGCTATTGAACTACACCGGATTTCCTGTTTGGTGTACTTTGCACATGTTGTATCTTTCTGCGAAACAAAGTCGGCTAAACCTAAGCCACCAAACACTAATGCATACGTTTTGTTGAGAATTTTGTTGTGGCCAGAGGCGCAATTTCTCAAAACCATGAATTCAAAATTCCACATAAATTTAGAACTAAGTAGCCAAAGCATTAAATGAGCAAGACTTTTTTTTGGGCTGAACGACTTTCCATTGATCTGAAAATGCTTTGCGACCGCCTAGAAAGACAATTTGCCATTTAAAGATGGGTAAGCAAACATTCAAAAACTTCGGAACTTCAGTAGGGATGCAAAATCGTTAAAATCAAATTCTACAGATAGATATACGATTGCAAATTGCAACACTTCGACCTCCACAAGGTGGGCCTTAAAATGGGCGAATGACGAACTACTCCCTCCCTATCTACGTATCACACGATTCAATATGAAACGCCAAATTTACCGCTGGGTGCTTCTTCAGAGTGGAGAGCCTGAAACCGAAGCCTGTGAAGGTGTTCGGCATTTTGTATCGGAGTAAAAATTAAACCAGAGACTCACTAAATGAAGAAATAAATTGCTTAAACCCGAGCAAGAAATGGACTTGATGGAGGTCACTTTCCAAGACGCCTCAGAACCCAAAATTATTTAAAGCTCGTTCACACCGACTACCCAAATCTGAATCGTACTATGGTGCTTTTTGAATTTGGCCGGTTGGTCAGGTCAGAACTCAATTGCATTAACGGGTGTTTGGTACCAGAAATTACTGCTATATTTAACGCGCTTCTTGTCGATCCCGATCATATCATATGTACATCGATAAAATAAAAATTGCTGTGGCCTGCCGAAACCAAAATTACTAGTGTCTAAGAGACAGTATGCGAAAACATCAATTTCAACCTGAATCGTATACTGCATGAAGACAGTGGTGCTACTGCGCTCCTCCTAAATTTGTTGAGGTCATTTGTTGTTCTGAAAGTTTGCGAAATCTTCACACGTACGACATTCGCTGACGTCATTTTGACTACAAAGTTCGCATTTGCACCTCATGGGGAAACGTTGTATCTGATTCGCAATCTCACACAGTTTTTCAACGAAGAGAGAAGAAGAAGTCAGGGAGAGTGGCGCATATTAGCCATTCATTAAACAGCAGAGCGCATGCCACGTTCGTCGGAATAAACTCTCGTTTGCGTCGAACTACAGTTCGAGGGTGATCCACTTGGCGGCAGCACTGCGGCAGGCGACGAGTCGACGACATCCGGTACGAACGCTTGGGATTTGCGGAAGTGAACGCTGCGCCCTGAAAAACATTAGTATTGAAAAAGATTTTGAGCTCTGTGCGACGGGGCTACGCTGGCCCGGGTAGTGATGACCTTCTTAAAGGCAAAACGACATATAACCTGTAGGATATGTGGCTAGTTAGTTAATTTAGTAGTCGGTTTACTAGTTTTTGTGCGTTTAGTTGAGCTTCGTGTCCTGTGCATTTGGTTTATCACCGTGCGAACTATGCCCTATGTGAAGGTTTTGTTGTCAATCCTTGTCGTCTTTTCACTCGCTGAAGCAGGTAAGAAGCTCGTTTTCATTATTTCAAAAAATCCTCTCGTGTAAATTGAACGCTGTACTGGTATTTGCTGGCCCAACGAACGAAATATCGCCCCTGTTTATCCGTTCTAATTAATCAAATCGCTTTGTGCTAGTGGAGGGGGGATTGGCGAGTTTTTTAATGGGGGCGAAAAATGCGAGCGAAGCGCCTTGGACAGGGAAATGGCTTTTCCCTTCTTGCCTATGGCGAAAGTGATCACCACCACCAACCAACCAGCCAGCAGAATGTATCTCCAGCGTTCGCGGTCTATGTACATGATAGTGTATTCTTCAACATTGCCCGCGCTTGCTTTTTGGTGCGGGGCAGAAAGAAGCTTTCGCTCCGTTTGTATGTCTCGTCGCAGCGAGATGTATTATTGATGTGCAAGGCCCTCAACACAGCTGTGCTGGCTTTTTGCTTTCTCTTGCTCTCCTCTCGCGCTCTCCAACAAAATTGCAAGTTTTCATGAGCCATTTTTCTCTTTCTTCCTCCTTGCAGTTTCGTTGACCTCCATAATTATTCTCTCGTACGAAAATGCAGCGAATTGTCGCTTTTTTTTCCTTTTCACGAGTGACTGCGGGAGGAAAGCGTTTGAGCATGGGGGCCAAGAGCGTTGCGAAGTGGTGGGATTCGTCATCATTATATTATGTAAAATGGTTCGTTTCTCCTGGGTTGTATGTCCCCAATGAGCGAGCGATTCGACCTGAAATTTGGCCCGTTTTTGCAATGTTTATATCTACAAACGCCAAAATGAGCGAATAGCCGTTCCCTGCTCGAAATCGATTAGACACGGGATGGTGATATCTTTCGTCAGGTTATGTTTGCTTAACCTACATGTCCTGTTTATGTATTTATTGTACTGTACATGTACCAAAACAGTGCTCGACTAGTTATTCGTACGGCAACACGGGTAGCCCTGCGGGCGTTCCGAGTACAGTCGAAACCGGCGGTACAATATGTGAATTTTCATCAACGCGCGCAGAGCGACTACAGTGCAACCTGTGTTGTTGAACCGATGGACTGTCGCCAACTTAACACGGAAGTACGGTACACCGTACAGAGCATTTCGAAACCTGAGACTCCACCGAATTGGCTGCTGATCTTTTCAGTTCAACTTCATGTGCATTTCTTGGCAAACAGTGCATGAACCGTACTCATTGAAAAATGTCGTTTATATCGGCAGCAGTTAGACCCCAGGATCGTGGGCTCAAATCTGTACGCGGTCAGCTGTTGTACTGTACATGTCCCGTATTTTCTATGCCAAA
Source organism: Melogona broelemanni (assembly GCA_033995665.1). NCBI lineage: Eukaryota > Metazoa > Arthropoda > Diplopoda > Chordeumatida > Chordeumatidae > Melogona > Melogona broelemanni. The sequence goes on along the minus strand of JAUJYS010004200.1, from coordinate 281 downwards.
TGTGCGTATACGTATGATACGGGGATTTTCATGTTTCCCTGAAACATTGATATGTTCCATGTACTATTGTTCCATGTATTTAAAACACTGATGCAGTGTTTTGCCTTTATCTGAGGTGGCTGCCATTTCTAATTCGAGGCAGAATATGAGCAAATAATTTTGTTCACGAACATTATCAGGACACAAGCTATTCAATGAGCTATTTGTACGAACCGATGGCTCAGTGGGTATGGGGACATGCTACGAAGCCAAAGGTCCCTGGTTCGATTCCCGGCGCAGGC
>JAUJYS010004199.1:0-12220 GCA_033995665.1 Melogona broelemanni | reverse complement strand
TTTCTATGCCTACATCTCTTTATTGCACTGCACGTGTTTTGTATCAATTCAGTTTAGGTCACGTGCTGGCTTCACACAGAAACGTACCATTTTCAGTATTATAGTATTAGATTAATTTTGTTTACCTCGTGCAATATTTTGTTATTTTTGTATCCTAACATTTGGCGAACCCATTCATAGTTGTGTGGTCTCAGGTGTATATGGGTGCACTGTGACCTTTTTTGTGCCTGCTTTTATTTTCAGCGGAGTGATAAAAAGGTCAGTTGAGCGAGAAACTGGCCAGCGTAACAAAGAAGACGCAAAAAACACAGCGCAGCACAATTTCCTTTCTTGTAATTTGCTCACTCGAATATCATTATCACACAGCACTTTGAATGTGAGCCCTTAGCGAGACAAGCTGGACAATGTCGTGCCATTTAAAAAATCTGGAAAGGCGAAACTATTGTTAGCAGATGATGTAACTACATGTAGTTGGGGAAGTACTATTAAAGACGAGCACTGGGTTTTAAGTAAATTTTATGATTTTTGTAAACTTGTTTGTTTTACAATTGCTAGACTACCGGGAGACTATTGGGTCGTTTTTTAAGATAAGCCCCGAGCTCATCCTATTGAATGTCTCGGATTGAAATTGAAATACCCGAATCGGATTGAAATTGGTGGCGTAAGAACATAGTCATGCATGTCATTGATTATGTCAGATTTAATTTTATGTCATGGAACATGCTTGTGATAAAATTATATCGTTTTTTATTTTTATTGATTCGCGACGAATTTAAGCAATATAATTTCGAAATGTTTGCATCTTCACATTTATGTCTTGATATATTGTTCAAACATATTTTGATATTATCTTATCTTCAGATCATATCATATCGTTCATATCTGTATAATAAAAGATGTGCCCACTAATACGCATAAGGTTCACCAGTTCGATAAGATTCTGTTACAATATGTATTAGGAAAAAATCTTCATCATTGAGGAATACAAGCGTTTGAGATTGTATCCACCACTATTTCTAGATTTAACGAAAGTAATTTACATATTGTAAATAAAAGTAAATATATAGAATATGTAGCGCATACTACTCCGCTATGAAAACCATGTGCACATGGGCGACATGGCCCACTATTCGTAATTTTAATGAAAGACAAACGTAGGCTAAAAGAAAGCATCCGAAAATTGCAATGTAATAGCGATACTTTTCTCTCTTGCTAATTGAACTCATTCTCAGAAGTGTGGCAGTCTGCTGCAGCCCAAGTTGTCTCAACTGTCGCGTGTGACTGGCCCCATTGCGTGACATTAGATTACCGTAGCTAAAGCTTTTTCCCCAAAGGCTCGCGTAAGATACTTGCTTTCCAAATACATCTGTATACTGCAAACTGTCGGTGTTCACGGGGCCTCGGAATCATAGAGGATCAATCGATTCCCAGAACGCCACCCGACGCGCTAATGAATCAAACTTAAAAGCCATGGCCCAACAATATAAAACCGCCTCTCACTGGCTACGTGTCCATTATAGGCTGTTCAAATATGGATATCTGTCCCCGTACTAGACCCCGCTCCCCGCATATGAAGTGCGCGAATGGGATTATAGCTTGTGCTTCGGTGCGGGATCAAACCGTACACGCTGGCGGAGCCATATTATCGAATGTCACAACTTGTTTACTCGAGCCGACGTTCGGATGCAGAATCCATCGCCGCCAGTGACGTGAAAGCGCGTAACCTCATGAGAACTCTAACTGGTGAATCGCAGCCTCGGTTTTGAAAAAAAAAAAAACTCCAAATAATAAAACCTTTCGGCAATTTTATGATGCAGCGAAAGATTTGATTTTCCATGATGCTCTCTTGCATTCTACAGGAACATTGAACCATCGTTACACTTTACTCGTTATTGTTAAGAAATAAGAGCGAACAATGGATGGATAAATGGAGCGCATATTTTATTGTGCCTACACTGGTACAAGTGAGTGACGTCATTATGAGGTGTTTACACTGGTACAAGTGACCGCATCAGAAACGAGTACAACGTGATGTAATGATTGGGGTGGTTTTGATAACATATATACATTTTTTTTATTCCGGATCATTGTAGAGAATATCACTACAGGAGGTTATTGTACCCCTCGTGTCGCTGTGGCAATGTTTGAGAGGCATATTCCAGTACCACAGGATCGAATAAACGATAGCCTGCGCCGGGAATCGAACCCGGGACCACCCGCTTAGTAGACTGCGACGTCATTGCGATTTGTTTCGCGAATAACATATACAAATAATATGGTTAGTTTACGGGCACCCTTAAACGTTAAAAACTACATTTGTATCGAGGTTACGTTTTGGAATTATATAACGAAATGTTCCATGCTATGGAAAGCTTTTCTAAACTGCCCTCCGTTAAACACAATATGAGCCCAACAAGTCCAATATAAACAAAGCGTAACTAACAGAAAATAAAATCAAGTTCCCTCCTAAAGATGTGTACCTTTCGAAAAAGCTATTAAAAAGTATATGTATAAAGATTCATAGTGCAAACTCGCCGCTAGCCATGTCTCATGTCAACTCCAATTGGCGGAGGGGCTTCAGAACGATATTCGTGCTGCCATGTCGGCCTCGGTCTATTAGCCACACGTGTGGACTCTGGCGTGTTTATGTACAAAGTAAATATCATTATGCACATAAACGTGTAAGCTTTGTTGAAACTATTAATAATTCACTGGGGCACTCGCATTTCGTAACGATGAAATGATTCCCCGCGTCCTCGGTGCACCCTAATGGTAAACGAGAATACCCATGCAGTACAGCGATCTGGTAATCGATGTCCGAATATAAACCGCCGTTAGGTTTTCCGCTTTAATTCGTTTGAATAAAACTGCTTATGTAAATAACCCCACACTCAGAAATTTACCAGCGATCATCTCCATGTATATAACAATTATGCGCGAATTACTGGACGAGAGTGTTTCCGGAAATTAACATACATTACAGCATGGCGTGTGATAAATAATTTCCCACTCGGTTCTCATGCGCTCTAAAGTTTTTATTTCGTTTCACATTTTAAATGATTTAGTTTGCTATCTTTGGTTTTGCGGGGCCTATTTAGGGCCAAAAATACCATTTGAATTTACAATATACACCCGCAAGCAGCCCTTTTTCGAGAGGCCTATGGCGGGGGCTTGCTTGGTGATGTGGAAATGCCATTACTGAAACGTAGGGTTTTACTTTTTGATTTCGCGGTTCTGGACAAAATTGTTAATTTACGTTTTGAAACCAACCCGCCTCCAGCAGTGAAATTCGTCATGACCGTGGGGTGGTTCGCCAAACACGCGCGTAGTAAATTATTTAAATTTGAGTTGCTCGGAACGAGTTTAATTGGAATAATAATATTTTAGTACATTTTTAGTGGATCTGTTGGCGTGCTATGTACATGTATACACGTAGTTCTGTTTTATTTCGCCATTTTATAGGGTAGTAATAAACATAATCGTGTGCTCGTAAATTCCAAAATTTAGTGTTCAGATATTAGCAATTCCGCAAACAAATTGGAATACTGCAATTATCGTAATAAACCGGAATAACCTTTATAAAACGAATAATGAAATAGAATTGCTTCGACATAAAATGTATTTTTATTATTATTTATTTACGACATTGCTCGATTCCTTGTCTATTCCATTGCGATAAACGAGATGCAACCAGCAGAGGGTATTCTAAAAAAAATGCGCAAATTAATTTAACCTGTAAACGAAGCTATCAATACTAGAAGCTTATATGTAAGCTTTATGAGCTTATGCTTGGGATGATAAGCGGAGCAAGAGGGAAAGGACGACCACACACAAGATGGCTGGACTGTATAAAGAGGGTAACCAAGACGTCACTCCGGGAGCTGCAGAGCAAGTCATCGAATCGGCCCAGTTGGAGAGCACTTGTCCATGTCGTCACCAGGAGTCGGAAACGACTCGACGGATCTTAACAACAACAACAAGCTTTAAATATGACCATTGAGCACCTGTTACATTTAAGGTTGATGAAGGTGGCATGAAATCACTCATGTTGAGATAGCCGTTCAGTTAGGTCTTTGGCAACAGTGCTATTCCTGTTCAATAGAAATATTATTTAGGTTTGACCTAATACGAACTCAAAATAGTCATCTCCACCCCTTGATTTAAAAATATTCCTCGTGTCGTTGTGTGTGTATGGCATGGTGAGCATGGCATTGCCTAGCAGAATGTTGAAAAGATCTATCGTGTAAATTGTGCCACAGTGTATAATTCTATAACGGAAAATGGCTATCGAGATAGGCTTGTGTTAGCCGACTAGCTAGGATTGGCCAGTCTTTGTCATTGTCGCACATTGTGCACACATGCGCACGATGAGCCTTCATCGGTGGTATACATGTACTGTATATGTAAGAGGGAGGGAGAGAGAAAGTGAGCCAGTGTTATTTCTGACTGTATATAGATTGCCAATTAAGTCGGTTACGAGTTTCAAATTGTGGTTTCGTGAATATAAGTTGCCGGAATTACTTTAATCGATGCTCGTGCTCGTTGGCAATCAGTTAAAGGAGGACGAGAGTGAAGCTTCCAAGCACGCATGCGCCTTCTACACGACAGGTCGACTATATAGGGGTAGGAAAGTCGAAGTACTTCGAAAGTAGCGCGCCTGATGCGTTTCAGTCGAGCCGTCAGTCTGTCCCGTTCGAATTTTATTAAAATAGTTGAACGCCGCCGAACCTGAAGGAACTTTCGGATCCTAGTGGGAACGAATATCCGACAACGGGAATTGGTGGTTCGCGTGTCGGGCCCGCACCGCACATGTACAGTCGCTAAAAAAAAAGAGCGGGAAATCGATTGCAACAAGACAGTTGTTGAAAAATGAGTGTTCTGGTCTCGGTTCGTGCGAGCGAGAAAATCAGACGAACCCGAATTTAATTATTTTTTTTTTCTACCTTGTTATCGTGGGCTGGATCTATCCAACAACACAGCTTGCCAATCTCTTTTTTCTGTATTCTTCATTCACTCAAGTTTTTTTTTACTTCCCTTATTCGATGACATTATTTACAAAAAATCCAATTGATGAGTCTTTATTATGGTAGTGGTTTTCGGATGAGAGCAATTGATGCGATATTTTTTTGGGTTGTTCCGCGAACCCGCATTATTAGAAAGAAGGCTATGCGAATAAATTATAACTGAACGAGGGGGTAATCTTCATTTCAATGTATTTACATGGCCGCGATATGAGCATCTAGGATATCAAATTTTATTGCTCTTGTTTTCCGGCATTATTTGACTGCTATATTGGTATAACAACGTCGGCCACTAGCATTCAGTTTCCTAGAAATTGCGAACGCTGAATTCATTTGCAACCAATAAACGCTGTGCACGTCTTCGACCAGACGACTTTAAAACATGTGCCATTTCCGGTTTCTGCTTTAATAAAATTCGAAGATGGCTGTGATGTTTATATCTTTTTTTTTATGAAATTTGTGTTGACCTATTCTTATCGCTATCGTTGGATAACCTTTTGAATTTACGTTTCAATTTCTCAGGCTCCTACTTTTGATTCCTACTTCTTCAGAGTGTGCCTATAGTGGGACGTTCTCACAAAGTCTCAAGTACAGAGCCTGTTTTTTTATTCATTGCAGTGAATAACACTACAAGAGATTATGTACTCCACTAATCGCCTCGAAAGAACATTTATTGATAAGAAAATTAGTATCAGTTTCTCTGGATCGAATAACAAAATCCCGATCCGAGAATCGAATCTGGGATCGCCGCACACATGGCGGATGCTCTGTCACTGACGCCAACCGAACTGTTCAATTAGGCCATAATCGGTCCTTGTTAATTTTCCTTAATTGGTCATTTGACCCGCACCGTAGGTCAATCCAGGGCTGCTCGCGGGTATATATCGGAATTACAATTATAATTATAATTTCAAATTACAGTTTTATCCATTGCACACATTGAGACAGCTAATAAAATCGTCAACAGTTACATTAAAATGTCATCCGAAGTTCTGAGACTCTAATTTAATGAGCGATTTGAGTTTGATGAACGTGTATTAACTATTAACTAATACGAGTTTATGCTATCTTGTATTCAAGAGGCTACGGTTATCGTTACTATACCTGTCTATGCAGTGATCTAATATATATATATATATTTTTTAAATTCCTAATCCCGATGAAATCTCGAGTACGGTCGTTGACGAGCTGTTCCATTTGTTAATGACGAACGGCGAATCCACTCGCGTCTTAGGCAATTTCCTCCGGCCATTTCTCGTCAACAGGAACTTCCAATCAGCTGATTGATGATAACCGCTCCGGTTCTGATTGGAGCTCTTGGTATAGCCGTCGAGTATGGGTAAACATTATTAGTATCGAGCCTATCGATGCCTGCACCGATTCGGCAGTTTCTGCCGTGAACTACACAAACGCTTTCTCTTTCTCCTTCCTCTCTCTCTCAGTCTCGTTGCCAGTATAGCATCGTGTTTTCATCTCCTGTTAGACTGATCTTCTCGTCACCTCGCCAGAGATTAGGAATTGGGTGTGCCTTTTGAAATTGGGGTGGAAGGGATATGAATGGTTGGTCTGTAGACCGAGAAGTCGGTGTAGAGCGAAACAAAGTTGCCAGACTTCGAATTGGGGGTCGATAATATTTTTTATATCGCTGATGTTCTTTCTGGTTAAAACTACTGCAAATCCTGATGTAGAATATTATTTTCAGTCGTTTGAGGTGTCTGAAAAATGTAGCTATTGGAAATAATTATTTACTTATTAAATGGAAACAAATCCATCAATTGATTATATCAGTGTCATACAAACCTGTATTCTGAATGAACATTCATTGTACATGCACTTTTCCAACCGATAATGCATAATCGAGACATAACCAGTGCCTAAATACAAAAAATATTATCAAAAATTATTAACAAATGTTGCTTGCCTATACAAGCTCCCATTCCCCTTCCCTTCCCTGATCCTTACATATTGCCATAGCGACACGAGGGATATAAATCCTGTTGTGATTAGCACTACAGTGATTTTACAGTGATTCTACAGTGATCATACCAATTTAAAATAAAGTTGACGACATATTTCATAGATTTATCATCTGTTTGTCAACTTCTTGTTTCGTTAGTTTCAATTGGAAATTGTTACAAATATTTTTCAGGGTGTTATTATGATAATTTGCATTATTTATTGCATAATGTGTTAATATTAATTTGTTAATATTATTTTGTTTATATTTAGATTTAGATAGATTTGTCACCGCGCTTGCGCATTTAAGGTGACTTAGGGTATGAGCGAGCAAAGGAATTAAAAGGAGATGAAAGGGGTTAGGAACTAGAGGTAGGGAATTGAAGGGATGGTAAGGAGGATGAAAAATAGGTTAGTGCAGTTTAGGGCAGGTTGGCCATGAGCGAGATAATTTTTGATGATTTTTGATATTAATTTGTTTATATTAATTTATTAATATTAATTTGTTAATATTAATTTGTTAATATTAATTTGTTTATATTAATTTCCCAGTAACTCAGTGGGTGTGGTCCCATTCTACTGAGCGGGTGGTTCCGGGTTCGATTCCCGGCGCAGGCTTTCGTTTATTCGATCCTGTGGTACTGGAGTCACCCCTGAGCTTCCATTAGGGAGTATAGAGTTTAGAGGTTGATCCTGCAGCATGGCAATTCCAGCTGCCAATCCACTTTCCTTCCCTTCTCTGCCCCTCACATATCTCCATAGATACACGAGGATGCAGTATTCCTGTAGTGAACTAGGCACTACAGTGATTAAAAAAAATGTATGGTTGCCAAGCAAGAAGCTGTAAAATAGAGGTATATTTTCACTTCGAATTTTCTGACAGCACCCCATATCAGCCTTCGAGAAAGACGTTGTCACGTCAAAACATTTAAAAAATAGTCATTTACGTATAATTAAACTAGCTCAAAACGAACTTTCCAAATACCGGAGCTCAATTAAAAAGTGTTGCCCATAAAGAACGCACGCACTGGCAATCACTGTTAGCGGTGTGCCTTACTGGAAAGCTTAACGCCAGGGGTTTGATATGATATGAGACAGTGAGCTAAGCAATTTTTCGTAATATTTTTCTACAGATGACGCTATTACCATCCACCTTTAGTTGGTAAATTTGGACTTCCAGTCTTTCACAATGATTTTCTTATTGATAAACAATCTGGTTGCGATTTTTTTAGTAGCGATTTGCGATAACAATCATTTCTGGTTGCGATTTTTCTTGAATTTTTATCGATGTCACCAAGGTGCACTTAATGCGATTGATTACAATTGAATAAACGAATTTGCAGAATATTCACAAACGTCAAGAGATTTTAATATGTCAAATTCATGTCGAACACAGCCAGGGCCATCTATATAGCACAACCAACCCTAGCACATAGTTAGTGATTTTTAGACAGCAACGCCACCAAACTGTCATTTTTGGTACCATACCGTGTACTGCAGGGTATCTATAATGCCAAGGCCTGAAAAAAGAGACTAGTTTGTAAAGAACTCGCATAGAAAACACCAAATGACTATTGGACAACACAATCGGGTAATTAAGAGATCAGGCACCATATGTACCTCCTGTATTCGCTGACGTCATATCAGCGTCACGCTCATGTCACTCACTACCTGGGGCAAGCAGCGTTAGCATCAATGGGAAAAGTAACTATAGCCAACGAACCATCTGGTTGGTTCCCTGAAGCGCCACCAGTGGGCATTACTAACTGTCACGAATGCACATGCAGACCTCAGTTGAAGTCCTCTTAACAGTTAAATAACACTTGAGGCTACCGTTAAATAACACAACTTGGCTATGTTCGTACTTTCGGTTGTTTTTTTGTTTGTCATTTTTTAATGAACGCATTTTCTCTTATTTACACATTGTTCATGACATCGTAACATTCTTATAAAGTGACATCGACTTGGAAATTTTTCGCCCTATTTGTATGGAATTAAATTGAATTGTGTGTTAAATAAATAAATAAATTTTTAACTTTTATTTGGTTTCCAGAGATTTTATTGATGTGTTCAATGTTCTATAATGCCATATACCAGATAACGAAGGGTCAGGGTTGGGTAAACTACTTTTTTAAAGTAGCTGAGACGATCCTCGTTACTTATCGGCAAGAGGAAGATATCACAGTTACCGTTACTAACAAAAGTAAAAGTAACTAAACAGTTACTTAAATTTTTGAGTAAATTAGTAACAGTACGAAGCGAGCGCGTAGACAGGTTTTTGCATAAAGTAAAAAAATATATAACTGGCAAAAAAAAGGAACCTCAAGAGAAAAAACAAGTACCTAAACAAAAATTAGTATAGTTACTAAAAACAAGTAACTAAACCGTTACAAATTTACTCAAAAATGAAAGAAAAGGAAGTAACCCCCGTTTTCGAACGTTTCTCCCCAACACGGCGGAGGAAAAACAAGTGGACGACCACGCATAAGACTGCTTGTCATTGACATCAGATTGTCACTCAAAGAGCTTTGAGATGCATCATCGAATTAGAGAGCACTTGCCCATGATGTAACCAGGACAAAGACTTGATCATAACATAAAAAATGTCTAAGAGCGCCCCCACTCGAGCTTACTGTATGCTCGATTATTTCAACAAGTGAATTCGGCTCTGCATGTATGATAAGGATCGACAAGGTGTGGTGCACACGTCATTCGCGGATTTAAGAAAAAGAGAAAGTGGATGAATAAAGTGAAACCATGACGGACCACGAGCATCCGGGTACTGATCCACATAAAGAATTACCGAGAAGAAAGCGAAATCTCCGGCCAGGCGCATTAACCCGGTAATCACGTTGACCCCAATTGCGCCGAACGGGGAACGCCCAGTGTTGGGTTCGTTCCCTCTTTAAAGGAACCAGTTCCAGTTCCTCTTGATGAAAAAAGGAACCATTACCCGTTTGTTCCTCAAAAATTAAGAGAAACCTAGACGTTTCTAGGTTCCTTTTAAAAAAGATCCTCGGACTTTTCCGTTTCATTTTGGTTTTTAGATTTAAAAAAATATACATGTATATAAAAAAAAGCATTTGCGGGAACTTTTGACAAATGTACAGGACAAATGTAGATTTGCGAACGGATCAACAGATCAAAATCTTTAACAATTTCTGTTTGAAGCTGCAAAAATTGTTCCGCTGTCGACACAATAAGAAATTGTACTCGTAGAAAATTGAACGTTATGGCAAAAGGAACCCTTTAAACTGAAAAGGAACCCCCGTTCTAGTTCCTCAAAAAAGGAACCAGTCCCTCCGTTCCAGTTCCTCAAAAATTAAAATTAACATAGACGTTCCTAAGTTCATTAAAAAAAGGAACCAGTTCCTAGGAACGGAACTTTTCCGTTCCGTTCCTATCATACACGGGAACGCCGGACTGTAAGTGAAACCAGCGGCGCGGAGAAGATCCTGTTACAGTTTTTTGTTTTTTCCATTCTTTCGGATAGCAATTTTGGACTGGTCGAAAGTATAGTGCGCAGTAAGAGAGAGTTCCGTTATTTAAAGCGGGATGGGAGGGGGAGATCGAAATGAGGCCATCGTCTCTCTCGACGAAAGAGAAAAAAAAAACTGATTGTCTGTCCCGTTTTCACCTTGCTGAACAATCTCTCGAAACTGCTTTCTCTGTCGGGCATCGGAAGCGGCTTGGTTTCATTGTCACCTGGTAGATCCGCAAGTACCGTTACCAGGTTTTTCTATGAATTGTTAATCTTAATATTATTTTTTATCACCGTAGTGCTAATCACTACAGAATTACTACCCCTCGTGTCGCTATGGCGATAGGCGATATGTGAGGGACAGGGCAGGGAAGGGAGGAGAATTGCAGTTGGTATAGCCAGGCTGCAGGATCCACCCCTAAGCTCTGGGCTCCTTAATGGAAACTAAAGGGGGACACCAGTACCGCGGCTCGTCGAATAAGAGAGAGCCTAGCTCTGCCGTGAATCGAATCCGAGACAGTCCGCACCGCAGTCGGAAGCATTACCGACTGGACTAGACGGCTGCATTTAATTTGTAAATTAAATTCTGACATCGTGCTTGATATGTTTTTGGTTGTAGAACTTACAAGTAACAGTTTATCCAGATCGCCAAAAAAAAAAGTAGATTTGTTTTCGTAAAGGTTTTTTCGCGACGACGAGTGAAACTGACGTTGAATTAAATTAAGAGAAGACGAATATGAAAATAGTTTTCTATGGACATTGCACTCTTCGTCTCCGTTCAATTTATATTTCATTTGTTTTGGTGAAAGTCAATATAAGAGCAATAAGAGAAATAGCAAAAACTGTTTTCTGGCAGTCTAAGAATGGGCGCCTGCATGTCTTTTGGGGTAAGGAAACGTGTTTCTGTGTTTGTTCCTGGAGGTGAAAGTCCTTTTTTAAATGAACGCAGCTAAAATATAACACCTACCGTTTCTTATGAAATCGCAATATTTGTCTACGACCAGTGCAGTCGCATCCGCGTAAGCGACAACAGATGGCGCTCTATCGCAACTTAGGCTGTTCTGAGCCAGCGCAACTGTAGCACTTATGTTGCGCTATAGTGCAGCGTAATGCAATACGCGTTATTTTCTGGTTGGAATAGTTATGATATGCCCCGCGCTTGTTCACGAAAGATGTGACCTCTTTGACCAACATCTTAACTGAGCTTTTGAGCTTCGCTTTCTTATAAGGACCCGCCATAAGAAATTCGCTCTTTCCTCCCTCCAAACTGTGATATTTGTTCTTCTCGTTCCATTTGCTAGTATGCGAAACTTGGCAACAACATAGCAGAAATCTTGATTGCCGATTGTTTTTGTTTATTGCTGCTTATTTATGAAAGAATTCGTTGTTAAGCATATTCGTTCAGCAGGCCCACATAAATTAAAAAAAAAGTTGATTGACAAGCATGGTGCTGATTCAATTTGAGATCTCCAGATGGAAAATATTTTTATGAGAATACAATTTGCAATAATTGAAATAATTAAAAATATTATTTTAATTGAAATAATTAAAATATTTATTTTACAAAAATTACAGAATATACTTGTCACTTGTCATTGCTAGTCCGTCCGCTGTGGCCGAGAGTTAGCGTGCTCGCTTACCAACCAGCGGATCTGGGTTCGTTTGATTGGCTCGTGGTACTGCGCGGGGGAAGGCAATGGCAAACCACCTCTGTATTTTGCCAAGAAAACTCAGGGGGCTTCTGCTCCCTGAAGTCACCAGG
>JAUJYS010004198.1:0-12224 GCA_033995665.1 Melogona broelemanni | reverse complement strand
CCCGTTCCAGTTCCTCAAAAAAAAGAACCAGTTCTCGTTACAGTTCCTACAAAAATAAAAGGAACCTAGGCGTTCCTCCATTCCTCAAAAAAGGAACCAGTTCCTAGGAACGGGAACTTTTCGTTCCATTCCTACCCAACACTGTTCACGACGGTGACGCTGCCGGCGCGAGACTGCACGATTAGGTGGTCGGGCTTTCCGTATTCGCGACGGTGGCTTAGATCCCATTTATCCCACTCTCCCTCTACCAGCGTCAGTGTTTCGATGTGGCCGGTCGGTTCTCTCAGCCGCCGGCAGACGAGCACCTGCCCGTACGTGCAGGGCAGTGCACGCGTGCCGCGTCGCGTGCCCGTTACAGGCGCCAGGTGCTCCTATGTGGAGCTACCCCCTATACCCGCCCACCGCCACCTACAACTCCCTTCCCAAAACCACCATCACCACCAACCACCAGCACTGAATCACTCCACTCAATCATGTAATCCTTCAAGACCTTCTGCCGAAGGGATGGGCGGCAAAGTTTATACATTTGTATGCTCTAGAAACATTGGACGGACGGCCTTAAACATTTCGATGCTACATCAAAAAAGATACAAATTTATTATAAACACAATTATATTAATAGAGCGACGTAGAATTCATTAAATTGAACAACTCGTCGTATTCCAGTTAGAATTGCAACCGACTGTGGCGCGGCGGTCCCGGGTTCGATTCTTGAGCATGGACTCTAGTTCAGTCTGTCCGGGCACTGCCGAAAATGCGCCGCTCAACCTCAGACATTGTCACAGCACCACTAGGTGTGGGGTTCGTTACTTTTGAAAAGGAACCGGTTCGAGTTCCCGTTCCTCAGATGATAAAGGAACCAATTCCAGTTACAGTTCCTCAAAAATTAAAAAGGAATCTAGGCGTTCCTAAGTTCCCTTTCAAAAGGAACCTGGAACCTTTCCGTTCCTTTCCGTTACGTTTCAAAAAATATTTTAAAAAACATTTGCGGGAACTATTCTGCAGGACAAATTAAGAATTACGGAAACAAAACAAAAGCTTTCCATTGATCAAAATGTCTTTTGTTCAGTTTTATTACTTTTATTGTAACGAACGGGACTTTTACATATGTAATAGTATCAATTTTTAGGGTTTGGATAAAATATATAGACAAACTACTTTCAGGACATAGCACTCGAAAAGCAGAAGAACAATGGCATGTTAGCAGGAATATAGCAAATATTGAAAAGAAAAGCTTAATGAGATGAAATTTCGCTTAAAACTACCCCCCCCCCCGATCCCCCATCCCCCCAAAAAAGTACGTTTCAGTTCCACATCTGAAACGAAGCGCTCAAAAAACGTAATTCCGAACGGCCAAAAGAGAGTGGGGTCAAATTGAATCGACGTGACAACCCGACAAGGACGTCGAAAGACGTTCAAACATGAAAATATGACAAAACAAGTTGTCAAGACCTGACACCTCCGCCAAGTGTGGCAACTGACAACGAGGTGGCATTCATCATTACACCGACACTAGTACACAATCATATTTCTGTAGGTACTGAGGTACTCTTTTGTTAAGATATAGGTCGCGTTATTTGGGGTGTAAACTCTCCTGGTGTTCAGTTATTAGCTCACGTTTTGACATTCAGCGTTCAGTCTGAGACAGGCAGGTGAGTAAGTGAAAAAAGTTCACTTTTGTGAAGTGGTCATATACCTTTCTTTCGAGAAAACGCCAGGTGATTCTGGAAAGGTGGGGTGGTGGGCAGAGGCCGGCGCCAATGAGTGGGGGGGGGGGCAAGTTGAAGTTTTTTTTTACCTACTGCTCCAATCTAATCAGCATTAGTGTCGGCGCGCAGGCCATTTTTATAGTCGTACTTATTTTGCAATAAAACTGTTACGCGCCCCTCTGACGTGAAAACATTTTGAAGCTATTGCAGCATATCGTATTTTTGTGCTTGTTCCATTTTTTACATTTCTATAAACAGTGAACGATGGAGTGTTTTGTTCGTCCTATGGCTAATTTCAATGGTCCGTAAACATCAGCTGCGATATTTTGAACATATCAAATGTCATGCGTACACCTAGGTAACCTCCTGGAAAATGCACTCATACTCTGAAAGTACAGTGGAGGAAGAAGAAGGGGACGACCATGCACGAGATAGCATAAATACTGATACAAATATGGCAAATCAGTAACTTCGAAATGAGTCATGGATTCGACCCATTTACAGAACACTACACCATGATCCAGACAAAAATTGAATTTAGAAAATCCATATAAGATACTGCAAATATATAACATATAATCCAACATGACTGCATCGCATTTAAAATTTATTTTAGTACTTAGTTCGACAGAACACAAACCAGATCACTGTAAAATCTCATTGTACACTGACCAACAAGTACAATTATAGTAGTAGTCATGAGCCGAACACAGCCGTGTCCATGAATTATCACTCAACCGGACTTCATTAGTTAAAAAAATCAAAACAACTGGCACCGTTTATGTAGAGGCCAACGCACTGTACTGTGTGTTTGCAATTCCTATTAGAAAAACTCGTAAAATCGTTTATTAGGTTTGTGTGTGTGGCCAGTCTAAGTTTAATGACTAGAGTCAATCTGATCGGGGCCTGTCTGCGATCGCAATTAGCCACGATTTGTTAATACGAGTGCGAATGCTCCATGCACACACGATAAATCGTATTTATCCTTTCTGGCTCGCTAACGAGTTAAGTAAACAGCAATGGGCAATAAAATCGGCACACAATTTAACCAGAGTTACACGCAGACATAAGCCTCGCATGATGAAGGGGAGGGGGGTAGGCTAGAGACAGGAAAATCAATGAGTTTTGCTTACACACGAGTAACCGCATTGGCAATAATATCGAATCTAAACAGTGTGCTTGACCTCATCCCTCGACAACAATAACCTTCGGAAGAGTTATCGATTAACGCAACTTATAGAAAGGACAGACTTTACGTCACCAGCCAGAAGACCTCCTCTCACTGAATAAACAAAAAGAAACGTCACAACGTTTAAACAATTTTTTGGAGGTTTCAAGTTATTTTGAAATTGGTGATAAATAATCTTAATGAAATTTTTCTCGTTTAGAATGCTATTTAAATTACTAGACGTCAGTGGTTTCAATTGCATTCGCTTAATCTGTCATAAAGGACTAGTTTTATGTTTTTTGGAAAGGAAACTTGTTTTTGGAGAGAAGGTTATCTTTTGTTTTCTTTCGTGATTTAATTTGCAAAAATAAAAACTTTACAATTTCCGTTTGACAATATTGTCCAATAATTGGTACAAACTTTTGTTTTGAAGATTTTAGACCTGGTCTTAGGAAAATTGAGATTGCTCGGTCCTCTCTCGGTTGAAGAAAAAACTAGTTATCTGCTCGCAAAAAAACAACAACTACGTTTCGGCTTCTTGGAGGAACGACGACAGACAGCAGCCAAGCACGGCAGCTGCAAAACGGTGATCGTTCCGTCTTTTTAAAAAATCTCGCGCTGTGCCGCTATTTGAGGAGGGCGACCCCAGCCAAAAGATTATGATCAGCGTTCTCCAAAAAGACGCAGGGAGGGGAAAAAATATATATCTAAGCGCGTAATTAAGCTACCTCGGCGAACCGTAGCACTCTGTTCCACCCCCATCCAAAGACCCGGTGTCCACCACCAGACTATGGGCGAAATTGAGCTTTAGCGAGGGTGACAAATCTTAAAGTTCCCTAAATACATACTGTATATTCGTTTGTTTCCCAATGTCTGAGTTTATTGACTTGAGTTTAGTGACTTTAGGGACAAAATTTACAGTGTTGGGTTCGTTCCTTTGAAAAAGGAACCAGTTCCCGTCCCTACGATGAAAAATAGATCAGGTGCACAGTAGACTGGGGCAGCAAACCAATTGACGTAGAACTTTGTGAAGGAACACGTTTTGGCCAGTGGCCCGAAGTTTGAATAAACAAAACCCCGAGGCGGGAAAGTTAATAGATAATCTCTACAACGACGCGAAGGAAGTTTAAAGACACAATCGACACAACGATAGAGTCTACTCGGCGCGCACCGAGGACATCGCATCGCGACATCACGACATCGCAAACGACCGTGACTATCTGTCAGGAATTTAGCCGTCGATCATGGGTGTACTAAGCGGGCACACTAGCCATTGCACCACGCGAAATGATGAATAACACGTTTCTAGAAGTAAATAAAACGCATCATTTCACAAAGTTTCTTTCTTCTAAATTAAGTTTGTGATCTCGTTCGTTTTCAATCGCGCGGTCCTTTTCGTCTAATACGACTGACAACAAGCACCCCTTTGCTACCTACCCGCAATACTCAGGGAGAACAAAGACAAAATGACCTCGGGCTGGGTACCGCCATCTTGATAGCCCGCCAATCAGAGGGAAACGCAGCGAACATGCGACCACCAGAGGTAACAGTAGAAATAACGCCGTCTTGCCAATGTATTCCTCTGCGTCCGAGATGGATAGTGCACCGCGTTGTAGGTGAATTGAGCATGGTTCACCGGTTCTAATCCATGAAGTTGTAGTTATGTTTTATTTTTTAAAAATTAAAGAGCGCAGATAAGAAGCACCCTCGAACATGTGGATTATAAGATCTAACGCGTAACGACGTAACTCCTCTAACATTTGAAAAATCATGAGGAGCACCCCATGGTAAACCCCACCCCTACACCTCCAAACTTACCGGAAAAGACATAGAACCATAAGTTCTACGTCAAAAAAAAAACCCCAGATCAAATTCAAAGGTCCCATGAGGCTAGAGAATAAATAAGATTGGCGTTTACGGTTTAAGCAGACTTCGCTCTGAAAGCCAACCGAGCCAGCGGCTCGCACAAAGCACATCAAACGGAAAGGAGAGCAAACGGTTTTGTTCTGGGCGGATCGCCGCAGCCCCTCGCTCCCTTTCGTCAGCCAACCCAATACAGGTATTTAATTAGGGTTAGACGCTGGCGAGTTCGCGCGCGCCGCCCGTTGATTAGCCGGGGCACTACGCGCGTGACAGTCGACCGATGACAGGTTGGCCCGAGTTGGGCCGTTGTTGGGCGCACGCCGATTTGTGGTTTTATTCGCTCGCCAGAAGGTGCAAGGGACGAGACCCGCGTGCCATTTCACCGTGGGGAGGCGTGCGGGAGGGAAAGAGGCCACCGTTAGGGGCGCTGGGGAAGCAAAGGGGGTTAGGGGGCGTCGCGCAGGTAGGCTTCCTGGCAGGAGTTTAAACTTTTTACCTTTCGCAAGCAACAGGTATTTCGAATCGCAGTTCACAGTGTGTTTTACAAGAACAAAACTATAAACTGTTAGCATAGTTTTGATTTTAAAAAATATCGACGTGGGAAGTGAGACCACCCCAGATTCGTCATTCCAAACTTCTCAAGGAACCTCCCTTATAGACTAACGCCATCTAGTGGTGGTAATACGAATTCCTGTGTTCAGATAGCATCTTCCACCTTGCGCAAGAGATGTTGCCTTGGTGTCTTCAAGGTTATGTCTTGTTAAAGATGTGAGGAATTTTTTTCGGTAATACATTGCAGTTCCTTCCTTTCTAGTTTTCTGGTAATTTCTTTACCTGAACAAATAAAGTTGTAATGTTTTTAACACAACCACCATGTTAATAACTTCTTAACAGTCATGTTTTTGTAAAGTACTCCCACTGTCGTTACCAATTTCACTGTAAGGAATTTAAGAAGAAAAATATTAAAACATAATTTATATTCTGCGAACGTTAAACGAACGTTAGGGGACATGCTCGTGATCAATTATATCCAAATTTTCTTTTTATCTTTAACTTTAAAAACCCACTTGGCTCTTGTTGTGCTTGAACATATAAACACGAGTTGTAATTAAGTATTAAAATAATTAAATACCGAAAATCACTGAGAAAATAATTTGAATTGTTTCAGCTCGAATTTCATGCTCAAATTTCGTTCCACAGAATAAAATTCATTCAAACCAAAATAATTGCTCTCTTGTCTAGCTTTTTTTTATGCTAGGATCCCAGGTTCAGCCAATGGAACCAAAACAGACGGATTACAGAGTAGCCTTCCCATCTCGCCCTTGAACCCCCCCCCCCCCACAAACCCTCTTCGAACGCAGGCCCGAGCCGAAGGAAGGCAAGGCAAACCAAACCGAATTCCCAGCCAACCCTGACCTCCCTCAGCACCACTACACGCAACGCCCACACAATGGCTATTAAGATTTGCGACGTGACAATAACGACGTGATGAGAACGAGGCCATATCTAAGGGGAGGGAGAGACGCGGTTCGAATCAGCGCCCGGGAGGAAGTTCTAGACACGAGCGATATCAGATACGGGTGGGAAAAATGGAGAGAAAAGTGCGTTCAGAAAGATTACAGTTAGTCACGTGGTTGCGATCACGGTTGGTGAGCGGGGGAGGGATGGAAGGAAAAGGTCAGAGGTGTACGAATAGGGGTAATTATTACCGACTGCAGTCAGGGGTAGCTGCAGCCATGGTCGCGTGACTCCACAAAGAACTTATGACTTTTAATAGCTTTTACGGCCACTGGTCTTTGGTCTTGCGAATGCGGGCGCACCGTGCACGTTTTTTGATCACTTGTTGCTCTTCACAATTAAGGCTCGCTCACGTATCCTCCTGAGAATCGGGAGTTGACTTAAGAAATTGAATTGATTTTGACAAAATGAAATGACATAAGTAAATGATGCAAAAGTAATAAACGCAGCGCAAAAAACTTCAAAAGTGCTTTCGGCATTTAATAAATGTGTCCACACTGACATTTTTAACAAAGAAAATTTCGCCTCAATTATTTTTTAAACTTTCATTTGTTTGTTTTTTAAACTTGATAAGTTATTTACGTCTCATAATATTACAATCTCAATAAGACTACTGCGGTGCGGCTGTTTAAAGTTCGATTCTCGACAGACAAGTTTCTCTCCTGTAATTATTGTATTCACTACAATGATGAAGATTGAAAAAAAAAATCATTAGACCTGCATTTTGGTTACGTGCTCCCTCACTTTTTGAAATAAATATTTTTTTTTGTTAACGTTTTATTTTTTAAAGTAGATATTTGATAATGTAAAAACTTATTTTTCAAAGATTCGTGGACGATTTTATTCAACCATGTAATCTGGTTTAAATACTAGACTCACTTTAAACTACAAAACACTATTTTGCCGAACTACAGTATGGAGATATCTAAGTCCGCCCGTTCAGAGATATTGGATATAGGAAACAGGCAATACGTTTGGCAGACAAGTTACGTCTGGCATGGCTGTGTTGGATTAGAGAACCCGGGTTGCACGGATAACGGGTAGGGGGAGGGGAAACAGCTATGCAACCACAGAGTGTGACGAAAGCGTTCAAGCGTTTTTAGATTATAAATGATGGTGACGATTTATAAAAAAGAACCGAAGAACGAAAGAATGGATGGGATAACGTAACGGTGCGGCAAATATATAAAGTATTAGAGAGGAGGGGGAAGAGGGGATTGTGCCGAAGGGAGATAGCGGATGAGTAGGAGACAGCTGAGGGTGATCGACATAGGGGGGGGGGATTGTAAGGGGGATTTATGCACGTGTACAAAATTGTTGAAACCAGCTTCAGCACGTGTCTAGAATGATCGGGCAAAAGATGAGTTGGTTGAATTGGTTGTAAGATAATGTCGGCGTATTTTTTACGGTTTTTCTATCTTCCCCTGCCCCATTTACAATTTTCACGCAGTCTTATAAAGTTGACAAACTAGCTGCGGTCATTTTGACTCGACAGATTTGTGCTAACAAGTTGGAATTGGCTTGCTTAAGTGTTCTGGTTAACGCTGGTTGATATTCGCCCTCATAAACGAGGGTAAAACTCAAAATTGCACAGGGAAATACGATATAGAAACCTGGGTGCCTCCACACAAAGGTGGCGTAATTTTGAACCGGAACATAAGTCGAAGTCTCCAAATTCTATACGAATTGGATAGTTCTATGTTCTATGTGAACGACGAATTAAAAGTGGATAGCGCACCTTTTCGCCAACGGTGGCGCTGCTTTTCTTTTTTGATGGCGAAATAGAGGCCTACTTGGTCGTTGTCACAAGACTGACTTCTCTTTGCGATAGCAAAAAATCCCGGTTGTACCAATAAAAAATATTTTCAAGACTCATTTCATTTGAAGTTGTGCGTCTGAGCGTTGCTAATTACTTGTCGCAGTTTTCGGTCTGGTGTTGATTTTCGGTAATTATCAGGAGTCTTTCCAAATACATCGGTCGTCGTTTTTAATTGGGAGCTAGAGGAACAGAAAAAACAACAACGCTGTAGCCGTCGGCTTCTTTGTGCTGTGGACCAAACCAGTAAGTCACTCGGAAAAAATATTGAACTCATGCTTTCCCAGCATCGATAAACGAAAATAAACTAATAAAATGAAAACCCCGCCGAAAACAAAATTTGGTTTTTGCGGTTTTTGGTACGATTCCATGCCAGCTGCCATTGTTAAGTCAAGGTTTTAAGTTTCCTGTATACAGCTCAATTTTTCAAAATGGAGTAACGGTAGTAAAAAAAATATACAGGTAGTAAAAAATATATACAGATATTAAGAAGCTAATTCGTACAAGATTAAATTTGGCCACTATACTACAAAAGATAAAATATGGTATATAAAACTGTACAACTTATTTAAATATTAGTGGACCATCAAAAATGGTTTTGGAACAATCACTTCGGCCTCTGATCCTGATCAAATTTAGTTTCGAGGAATCCAGCGTCGACAGACGCCACCAGAGGGCGTCGCTTATCGGTAAGGGTTTACGAGTTTATCCTAAGACACCTGCATCGAGGGGAGGTTTGTTTAATATTTCAAGCTTGTTGAGGGAGAGTTTTATAAAAAGGGAGGAGGGAGTTTTTCACAGGTGGGAGTTTTTTGAAACCTTGCTCACCTGTGGATGAAAAAAAATGTTGGGGAGATACCGTAGCCGGTATTTCAAAAATGAAATTAGTGAGAAGTTTATTTACATACGAGTATTAAAAAATAGTTCACCACCAGTATAGCAGTTCTGGTAGCAAATGGTCGGATTAAATACCGAACCACCAATTAATTTTAAATTAATTACTTTAAAATATGGATTTAAGACTACAAGATGCATTTGATGGGTGAATGTCGAAAATCAACACGACGTGCACGTGAAATTAGTATAAATGAAGTGGTTAAAGCCAGTGGTGTATCGCCATTGTTTTTCGTACTGATTCAACAAAGAAACGAGAGATTATTTTAGAATTACTCCATTGACAAGACATACACTTCTCATTTTCTTTACGTAGTTTATTGACACGCGTAAATTTGCATTTATATACGAAACTAATCAAAAATTTCAACGGAAAACTGAGATACACCACTCCGTTTTTAACACCCTCAAATAATTTGACTCATTCAAATAAATTTGCGTTTTGGCGGAACAGCTGTACCACATTCAACAGAACACCTGTTGAGTCTAGCACGGGAGAAAGTGCACGCAGAACTTCCCTATTGTTGTGGAGCCGTTTGGGTTACAGTTTGCAAAGGTATGTACGTTGCACGTGGGAAGAAAGAGGGATTCATGTTGGGGATAGTTACTTTCCTTGACACGTGTGTGGCGCCCACGGGTCCAGCAGGGTTCTACAATTTTTTTTATAACCCCAGGTTCTTTCCACCCATCAATTCACCTGCTTTCTCCCCTCCTCTCCCTCTAGTTTTTCCTGCAGCTGGGAGTCTTCCTAAGTGCTCCCGGAATCTATAATAAAAAGTGCAACATGTCCAATTGTTCGAACTGGCATATTAAATTTTAATCAATTGTTGTACAAATAGCACCAATTGAAAATAAATGTTCCGTACAAATATGACGTAACTGAACAGTGATTCTCAAACTGTCGAACGCGCGATTCACACACTATTCACGACATCTGCTTTAAGAGCATTTCCCGACCATTTAGACCAAAACCAGAAATGAACGAAAAACGTCAACCGAATAAACCCTACTGTAACTGTGTGTTACTGTATAAAAGATTATAGAGATAAATGATAATTTTTTAATGTGTTTTCAATGGCAAAAACAGTCTGTCATGAAATCCTGAATCATGTTTTTTTGGTGTTGTTAAGATAAAACTTTTAAAAGGAAAATTTCAATGCCTCTAAAACTGATATTGACTTTGTAATTGGATGTCTGATATTCTATTATTTACACCGGATGAGGTAATCGAAACCATTTTACGACTAACGTAAACTTAATGACGAAAAACCGAGCTAAAATACAGTGGTTAAACAAGTATTTTACAGTTTGCTATGGCAAACTGTAAAAAACTATAAACGGAAACGCGGAAAGTGCATTAAAAAAGAGCAGAAAATATTTTTTTATGGTTGACGTTACACTTGATCAGTGACGAGACCATTCGATACTAACAGTATCCGAAGAGTCACATGCCTCACTACAAATCAAGAAGACTTAACATTAGACATACTTGTATTACTCTACAGTGCGGCCTCCGTGGTTCAGTGGCTATGATCATAGACTACTAAGCGGGTGGTCCCGGGTTTGATTCACGGCGCAGGCTTTCGTTTATTCGATTCTGTGGTACTGGAATGTGCCCCTCACATATTGCCACAACGACGCGAGGGGTACAATAACCTCGTTAATGTTATTCACTACAGTGATCCGGAATAAAAAATAATAAAAATTATTGAGACACTTTAATTTCGCTTAATTTTAAGACATTTCTGTAGTGTTAATTCAGATTCGTGACTCCAAAAGGGATTTGATGTTTTTAAAGAATTTGAAATCTCATTCAGTCAACAAATTTTATTTTATTTATTTTTTTATTCTAATTGAATTAGTATTTCGCCTTACATTATCTCTTCTAAATATTTAAGGATAATTTATAAAAATTAAACGTCATAAAAACCTTTCCATATACGATAACGACAACGAAACATTTCGACACCTTGATTTACAGTTCAATGTCGGACCCGGGAAACCGGAAGACATACATCAATGCATATAACCTAATCAGACTATTCTACTACTAACTGCACTACACAGTTGACAATATGCCTCGGGAAACCTCAGTTTAGGAAGAAAAAACCAACCACAGGAAAATCACAAACAAAAAATCGTGTGCTTTCAACACAGCCGTAGAAAAAGGAAAACTCGCCAATTATCTGGTCATCACATTTTCGAAGCACCCTTCACACAGGATGCGCATTAAGCTTTACTGACGCTCAAGCTCTTAATGTTGGTGGCAGTTAATATAAAGTCGTGTTGCTCGGAGAGCACCCTGTTCTAAATAATTTAGGATTAGAAATGAGAAGTTACCTGTGCTACCTTGGACAGGTGGAACATTGGTGAGCAAAGTGGATATCCGGTGTCACCCCCGGGTGACCAAACCAAGAACACGAAATCAACAAACAATTTAAAACTGAAAAAAAAGGTAGTTTAGATTCCCGTGATTGTAGATACCGGATGGAATATGTTTTCATTTTGTCTCAAATAACGCAAAACGTAATAGAATTTTTTTTTTGGTGTTGTTCATTCAAGAAATAGCTTATTTATGGGTCAGCAACCTTCGGCACCCATCAGAGATTTCATATTGATCAATGATTCCCCATTATACTTGTCATTTCGATGAACTTCACACGAGTTAGTTTATCATCACTCATAGCTCCGACATTGTAGCTATCAGTTTCCGATTTTTTTTACGAACGCACTTGAAGGGGTCTTGAACTTTGTGGGTGCCGATATAAATATGGGGAGCCCCCCCGGGTGGGGGTAAAATCTAATATGCTCTACGCGCATGATAGTTATTGGTGCCTTCTGGCGGCGATCCAGTGAGGCAGTAGGTTCATATACACTGTACACAAGGTGTCCACAAATAAGCGAGACTGATTAAATTTTGCAATAAGGTTATCCAAATAATAATGAGATTTATCTTATGTTGATTTTAATAACTATAAAATCCAATAAACTAAAAACAATATATTTTCAGCTCGACAATGGCTAGAAATTTAAATCCGGTGCACATTTTGAAACACCCTATGTGGGTGTTCAAATAATTGCGGAAAATTTGCAAAAAAATTGAGGCCTCCGTGGTTCAGTGGCTATGGTCATAGACTAAAAAGCGGGTGGTCCCGGGTTCGATTCCCGGCGCAGGCATTTTTTTATTTTTTAAAGTCACCGTAGCGCCTAGTGCACCACAGGACTACTGCACCCTCGTGTCTCTATGGAGATATGT
>JAUJYS010004197.1:0-12225 GCA_033995665.1 Melogona broelemanni | reverse complement strand
ATGCACGATATTGCCTCTCATACAACACACTGTATCCCATATAACAATGCTTAGCGCAGCCGCCACCACCACAACCACCGCCGCCGCCGCCAGCACCAGCGCCGCCACGGAAGAGCCTCTAATAGGCTTCACGCACGATTATGCGCGTTTACACGTAATTAAGCTTAATTGCGCGTATGTGCACGTGAATGAGCACGTGCATGCGCGGCTGTCACGACAATCGGCGGCATCTTGGGCAGGCAATCTGCGTCTCTATGCGGCTATGCGCTGAAAATGTGTGTCTATCTGGTCCACCATCTCATCCAATCCAACAATCGATCTTCGTTTAATCACCCTGTGTTGTACAGTTGGCATGCGATCGAATGGGACGCTCATTATTTTCTTTTATTAAATCATGATTTTCGAATTCGATTTTCATATCAATGAACGATTAGCCAATGCGTTGCGCAAGACCACAAAAAATCCCATTAGCATGGATTTATATAACCTGATATAATGCCCAAATTGCTTATGATCATGAAATTATAAATAGGAACAATTTCTTATTTCTTTTCTTAGAGTATTTTTACTGTCCGCGAAGGTTGCATTGTACGGTAAGCGAATGTCAATTTGTTCCTTTTCAAAATGAAAGCTAGGTTATTGCTTGGAAAATTATATTCTGACTAACGAAATGTTTAACTACCTGCAATTAATGAATTAGTTGATTTGAAGTTCGATTGCAAGATACTGTACATTTTAATATCCTAACATATGAAAGTTGGAGAAAAAGTGAAACTGCAGTTGGTCACAAATGACACTGACAGTCCCAGTGCCGAAACAAAAACATATTCAAGGTATTTTCCTTTATTAACGAGCATAAATCACTAGAGCAAGCATTCTCCCAGACAGTGTGTGAGGAATGGTAAACTAGGCTTCTGATACCAGTGAATAGCAGTATAGACTGAAGATGAAGACACTGGGAATATTGGAAAGAAAATAAAGAATTCCAGACGTGTCCATAAGCGCTCTAGGACTTCGAAAGTCATATCAATTTTATATATAGCAGAGACAAACCCACGTGTATTCACAACGTGAACGGATTCACAAGATCTGCAAGGATATTTCGAACGAAATGCACCGACTTTCGATCGTTGACGCATGTGGCAGTAGTTCTCATTTTATTTCATGCTTATTTCACAAGGCATACACGATTTCCGTTATTCTGTGTTGAGAACAAATGACAGTGTCTAGAATCAGTTTCAGAATAATGCTGGACTTACTACCCTCAGATGCAATTTGACTGTTTCGCTAGTCAAATTAAATAATATCTGTTAGCACCATGGAAAAGAATTAGTGGAGTCCGTAAAGGGCTGACAGTTCGACTTCAGCGGACATCACCCTCTCCCGTCCTGCACACAAGGAAGAATGAGCTGAAGATTTTTTTTAAGCGTGCATGCATGCACAAGGCGATGGACCATAAAATTAAATGCTTCTTAAACGGTCAGACGAAAGGTTTTTTTTAACTGCGTTGATGGCTGCCCGAATAACAGGTGTTAACCGGAGTCAAAACATGCAATTCCTTGACCATAATGCTTACCTACGCCTACTCAGGGCAGTGCCAATTTAATTACCCTAAGTTCATTTGCCCACCATTAGATCAATCTTGACGTTCCATACTGTTTCAGTGGTTGGCTAGTGGTAAACGAAATATTGAATAGCAAGATCAGAGGCGGATTACCCCGGGCGGATGGACGGAGAAATCCGCCTGGACCCCCCGCAAAACTAGACCCCCTTTAAAAAAAAAATACCTGACTGGGCTCCCATCAAAAGAAGTTGCCAAGTTGTCATTAATTTGAAATCAAATTAGGTCATTTTAGGTTTCAGCCAATTCGCGGCAAGGGAAACTGTGAACTAACTGTAAATGTAGGCACCCTATAGTCGTAGTTAAGTGCTACATTTTTTTTTTTAATATTAAAAATCGCGGCGCTGCGCGCGCTCTTTCCAGATTACAGGTGCTACATTTAAAAAAACTTATCAGTATCGTCCGTATATGGGAAAAATTACGTCTCAATCAATCACAGAGATAACAAGTATCATGCTCATACAGCGCGCTTCATTCATCCATAACGCATATTGCGCGCCAACGTAATATCGCGACTAGACGCTATATAATTTGATGTCATACGATGTCGATGTGATTGTATTGATTGAATCTTTTCCTCTTGTATTAACGTCCGAAAGGGAGGGAGATAGAGGAGTACGCGCATTTGTGTGTGTGTGTGTGTGTGTGTGTGTGTGTATGTGTGTGTGAAAGGAAACAGGTGCCACGTCTGTCACGCGTCGGACGCCCAAGACTGCCAATTAGGTACAATTAACTGTACAATCAGTGCAACCCAAAATTCCCCATCACGATTCAACAGACAATGCGGGTAATAGGGAAAGGTGGGAGTATATACCGTACGCGTGCTCCTGAGATCCCGTGTCACCGCCGCTGAACGATACGTACAACTTGGTAGAATTAACTGTACCAAAAATTTGAAAATTGCAATTTGAAAAGCCCACAGGACACAATAGCTCAGTTGGTTAAGAGAACGTCAAGTGATGTGACTTTTCGGCGCGGCCATCTTTTTTCGTTTAAGCTCACATCAGCTCATTTGAACAACAAGCTCAGCCGAAACGTAAAAAATTCAAAGACACAACCGACAACGATGAAGCATGGGCGGCAATTGTGTCTGCACACAAGCTCACTTGGTTAAAACGACGACAAGAGATGTGATTGCCCCAGGGTCGATTTCCTGTGCGGGTGATCGTTTATTTTGCCCGATTCGAATTCGAAATTGAAATAATATTAAATTACTTTTACTAACGTTCTGCCGTAGAAACGAATAAAAGAAAAAGTTACGCAACGCAATTTAACGTCTTTGAATGTTCTGGATTATCGGCTGGGCTCTCAGCAGGATATGCTAATTATACAATAATATGGTTGTACAGTACACATGTACTATTGTATGTGCTGCGGCGAAGCGTCATGACGGAGAATGGCGGTGTGTGGGCAGACAGGGGGTAGGGGGGGGGTTGCTGGTGGATGCCCCTCTCCCGCATACCGGTAATAGGCACTTAGGCGCCCGATTAAAATCAACGCACCGCCGAATCGGTTTGCAGTGCATAGTAATTGCGGAAGCACCGCCCCCAACATCTCAATTTGGTCACCACAATTTGTTCGGCAGCGTGTGTACATCGTAAACGTAGGTTGTGGGGGCCTTAATTGGGCGTCATGTATCGAACGAACTTTGGGAATATAATTTCATCATTTTTTGTGTGTATATATTCGGAGGTCTCGCGCGCGATTCGCTGGTGGTTATGGCTCTGCGGTGGTGATCAAATTTCGGTACGTGGCTGGTTCTGAAACGAACACCGGGCAAAATATTTGGTGGAGTACGGTGGTGGTTGGTGGAGAAGTTTCCTACAATGCTGATGACGCTGATCACATCCATTTTTAACATTAGCCTCAAAACTTTATCTGCGCTTAGAAACATTGAGATTTAATGACAAGGCACATGACACATACGATTTTGTTATACTCTGTAAATGATTCGGTCTTCAGAACTTTCAAGTGGTGGAGATTGCCCACCACTGGGATACGTACGCTGCATCCGCGTGATGAAATTGCACATCAGGAACTTCATTTTGGTACCGAACGAAGGAAAAAAGTTGTCGGTTAATTTCGATCGAGGAGCGTTTAAAGGAATTGTCTAGACGAACGAATGACTATACGAATTAAATGGTTTGATCTCGACTATTCAATTATTCTTGACCAATGATAACAATCTCGTTTCAAAGAACAAATTCGGTAATGGGTCTGATGCATGCATTTCAGTGTTTAACTTTTCATGACCGTGCCCAAATTGTCGTTGGGGGAAAACCAATCATCAGAATTCCTTGCATCAAAACATAAAAGCATAAGTGGTAAAAAATAAATGCACTTACGTTAAATTAATTTTTTATGGAAAACTTTTGTATATTTTTTTCCCAAATGATAAAGGGTTATAGCCAAGTAAACATGAGGTTACAAGTAAGACATGACATGTCACAGTAAACATGGACACAATTAAAATTAAAAGGTAAGATGAACTCACCAATAGTCTGGACTAATGGAAGATATCAACAAAAAAGCCATTCCTATCAACAAAAAAGGCAATCCTAACAAAATTATTAATTTACTTTAATATTAATTAAAGTACGACACGTCTGATCACGACTCAAAAATATACTTCCAAAACTATTTCTATATTTGTGTTTATTCAACGCAACTGTAAAATCTCAAAGGTGTTCGTTTTCACAAAATGTGTCAATATGGCATATACCTGAAAGTGACGCTCGACCCCACGTACTCAAGAAATAAGTAATAACCATTATGTCACCCTGTATACATACATACATCTGTACAGGCCAGGCAGGACGGTGACTTAAAATAGTAAACGGGAGAATATTCTGAATGATTTCATTCGGCGTCATGCGAAGCGTGTCTCTGGGCACAAAGGATCGAAAGAAGAAAAAAAAAGATCGTGGAGCCGAACATAGCTTTTGCATTAATCGATTTTACAATTCTGCATCGACTGCAGGCAGTGCAGCGGTTTCAACAACGCTGTTCGAGCCCCGAGCAAATAGTCGTGCCAAGCGAGGGGGTAAACGAGAGTGGGTGGGGTAGGGGAAAATCCGGCATCGATCCTCCTGTGAACCTCTCCACCAATGTGGACACATTCCTGCTAATTGATCATCAAAATTTGCAAAATAAAACGGCAGGACTTCGAACGTTTTCAAGGGATACGATCAAAATGGACGGATTCTTATTTTGAGCAACGCTATCGTAAGCTACGTAGCTTATGGCGTTGCAATAGCAACGGCATGACGAGTTGGCTTATAATATGTTAATGAAAAGCTGCGGAGCGGCCGAATCTTTTTTTTATTCGGACGTTCCGGAGCGAGCCCGGCTCCGAATCAAGTTCCGAAAGTTTCGCTCATGTGTAAATGCGGCATATCAGAAACAGGGTTTCTTAATACGGTACAAGTATACTTGGAGTGTCATATAGTACTGTACCCCAAGTGGATTCCTATCCCATCGCCAATTTCCAACCTCAACGCTTCTTTTTAATCCCGATTAAGCTTATATTTACCCATCCGTGTCCCTCGCTCGAATCTATGCATGGCCTATGGCACTATACACAGTGTGTATAGTACGTGTGCACGGTGTGCATAGGGTCGTATTGCCAAGCCGGCTCAAATGACGCTTCACATATTATTTTAGGCTCGATACTGCGTGATCGATGACAGTTGAAGTTTGCAGCGGCATGGTGACAATGAAATAAGAGAGCATTTTAAAGGTATCTGAAATATATCTATTGATCAGTACGGTGACAATTTCTTTCGATTGTGAAGTAAATTGACGTAGCAAGGTGATAACATTTCTGCGCATTTGAACACGTAAATAATTATTCGGAGGTACATGTATTGTGATAGAGCGCATAATTCGACAATAAATGAATATAGCTCATCTAGTGATCAGTATCGAGATAATATAAATCAATCAAAATTCTATGAGACCATACGAAATTACCATACTAACAGATGCTTAAATGCAATTGAACAATACATTTTTTCAACAAAATGAAGCAGTTCTACTGAGCCGAAACCAAATCCCGATATAATGCAAGGAAACGTGACGAAAACAAACGCTTGACAAAATATGTGTGAATATAATTTCACACATAAAAAATATAAAATAATTTCACACATAAAAATACTTTTAAAAAGACTAAAATTATTGAATTATTGTTTTCAGCTAATCAAAATGGCGAAAAATATCTTTAGGCTAGTTATAAGCACGTAGGTAAATTTAGGCTACTAGAGCGCCATCTGGTTTTAAATCAAATTTTTCTATTTTTCTCTCGTTCACAAACGTTTTTTCAGAATACAGTTTTTAGTGTATCCGGATTGCCATGAATATTGTCCGTCACCGCGAACACATATCAAACAAAGTTTTATTTTTCGAAATGGTCAGGAATATGTTCTGAAAATACTATTCCATTAGTGGTTGTTGTGAATGCAGACAGACCGTCTATGAGCAAAAAAAATCCACAAACACGGAGAAAATGGATTGCATTTATGTATCGTTCAGCGGTGGGGGCCAATGTTGACATAGGAAACTTTTTTTCTCCCCCGTCTCGGACAAATATGTTCGATTTTTCCATCTGCTCGTCACCGCGGGCATCACATGGAATCGTGTCATTGAATGCGGCACAATATTGCGCATAAACATACTTCACTTTTGAATGAAGAGTGACCACGCACATAACCAGATAAACCCTCACATATGAAAGTTTGGGAGAGGAATCCGTCAACATTGCGTCACCCTTGAGCTTCCATTAGGGAGTCCAGAGGTTAGGGGTGGATCCTACAGCCTGGCTATTCCAACTGCCATCCCTCTTCCCTTCCCTTCCCTGCCCCTCACATATCTCCATAGAGACACGAGGGTGCAGTAATCCTGTAGTGACTACGGTGACTACGGTCAGTCAGTTTAAAAAAAAACATCACCACCCAATCAATGATTTATTATCTTCAATTTATTTTTAAATATTTAATAACAAACTTTCTAATTGTCACCGTGTCTGTCCGTGCATGTCACTCTCCGTGGCACAGGAAAAACGCTGTGATTTACAATCCGATCGAACAGCAGTTCAGAAAGGCAACAACTTATTCAAAACTCTCTGAATAAAACAGTAAAAAATGCCTCATTAACAACAAAGGACTAGGCCTAGGTAGCAACGAAATACTAATTTACTGTTCAGGTACGAACCGACAACTGCAAATGGTTAGGCCCCGCAAGCACAAAAATACGCAAAAATGTTGGAACTTCTCAGTAGTACTACTAGTCAGACTAGGATTCCAGAAAACTTTTTCGGCGGTGGTAAGTGTGTTCGTTTTGGAATGGAGAAGTTACAACATTTTTGCGTATTTTCGTTGCTACCTAGGCCTAGTCCTTTGTTGTTAATGAGGTTTTTTTTTACTGTTTTATTCAGAGAGTTTTGCCAAAACTCTGTTCGTCTCTTTCCCGGCGCTGTACCGGACTATTATACTATCTCCCATATACAAGTTTAGCGACGTACAGGAAAAATACCTATCGGCAAGCGCTCATGATTTCAGTTCGACTCCGCCATTGTCAGAAGACGAATAACAAAACAAACAAGTGAATAAAAGCGCCGTCGATGACCGAGAAAATGATGAGTGGGAGCTATGAATGTGTGCTGGGGAGGAGAAGCGGTGAATGAATGACAGGACCTTTGTCGACATTTTTGAAGTGGTGGGGGAGGCATACGGAACAGTGGAACTTGCTTTTATACCAACTTTTCATTTTCTCTTTTTAAAAATGTTACTTTTCCATATTATCTCTCCCCATTTATAGTGGCATGATGACAAGACATTGAAATCCTGATTTCGAAAATGAATCCCCCTCTCCCCTATCTCAATTTTCTGGATTTTTAATTGTTTCATCTAGAATTGGGAGGTTTGCATCGTCGAGCACAAATAATGCTATGGCATCACCGGATGCCGTTCCATCACAAAAATGCCACGCGCTTCTATAATTTTTAAATAATTTCGAATAACTGTTTTTCAAAAAACATACAATTTGACACAATGGATAGTGACAGATTTCTAGACGTTTTCATAGACGATACGTTTGCCTTTCCGACCCATTAGTATAATGTACAATATGCCTATATTATTCAACAGAGTAAGAGTATTTCTCTGCTAAAATGGAAGTTTCCTGTCCCAATTGGTACAGATTCAAGATTCAAATATATTAGAGAATATCGAACTTTTTACGTAGAAAATGATCCACTTCGGTCGATATATCCTGTATTTTTATTTTTAGCGCAGAGCGATTACAAGGTTTGCCAATAAAGATCGGTTAATGACGTAGTTGAAAATGTGCAGTTGTAGCCTCACATGAAAACGGCTTACAATCCTTTAAAATAGTCCCCGTGGCACATTACGAATATCTGACAACGTATGTGCAAATCGTCGAAAGCTCTTGATCAGTCCTCCAAAAGTACTGCTTTCAAAATGATAATAATTCCCGTGTTATAATACCAGTAAAACTGAACTGGTATTGTGACACGGGAATTGAAAGCTGTACCTACTTTTGGAGGATTTTTCAAAAGCTTTCGACGATACGTACACACGTTGTCAGATATTCGTAATGTGCCACCACGGGACTATTTTAAAGGATTGTAAGCCGTTTTCATACGAGGTGTGTTTTCATACAACTGCATATTTTTAACTACGCCATTAACCAAACTTTATTGACACACTTTGTAGATTATCAATCCGGTAAATTCTGAACACTGCATGTCTCCGCAATCTGCTTGAATACCGACTGGGCTTAACGGATCGTACAATGACGATATATTCGCTCATCCACGTGATTTCGCTCATCCAGAACGTCGTTGCAGACATGCAGTACATACAGTAACTATGTGTGGGCAGCAACCTGTTTTTGATTAGACCCTTTTACGAGCACACGC
Organism: Melogona broelemanni; assembly: GCA_033995665.1. Lineage (NCBI taxonomy): Eukaryota > Metazoa > Arthropoda > Diplopoda > Chordeumatida > Chordeumatidae > Melogona > Melogona broelemanni. Next base: position 3,664 of record JAUJYS010004197.1, on the reverse strand, counting down.
AGCCTCATGCCTGAGCAATAGGCACACACTGCCTCTTAGCCACCAAACAAGAAACACTTTCCTCTTCGCGACGATTGAACCCTAAGTGTGATAAACGTTGGGGGTTGGAACTACAGGTGAATCAGCACGTGCACAGAGCAGAGGAACGTTTTTCATTTTTATAGGGCCGACCGCCGTCGGGTCGTTCAACTAATTTTTTTTTTTGTGGCTCCGCTCTGATGCGATTGATGATGGCCCATCGACTTTGAAGTTGCCGTCTCAAATGCGTGGACCCTCATCAGAACTCCAGACATATGCGTGTTTCGTACCTATGCCTCCACAACGGCACTTGCCTTTGGTTGTTCCTCTGCCACCTTTTTTCCTTCCCCAGCGCGCGTCGACGCCTTCCCCCCATGTTCCCGGGTTTCATTTTCCTCAGGTGAAAGACACGGCTAGATTTTCCCCCACTGAATCCATTTCGAGTCATTGCACGTGATTATCCAATATGTTATTGTTTTTGGTCTATCTATTCTTAACCAGGTTTATTTGGGGTGAATAGTAGAATAATTTTTTAGGGCGAATATTGGGTTAATAGTAAAAGTGCTTCAAAAATATTCAGCATTACCTGTTCCCTCCCCACCGATAAATTCATGAATATAATTAAAAAACCATTTTCCCGGAAAAAAAAGTCATAATTTTCATTGGAAATATAAAAAACGGATACTATTCTAGTTTTCAATCTTTCGTTCAATCTTCAATCAATTTTTAATCTAATTTTAATGACAATTTGTCATGATTTTCAAGACGAATTATGTTTAACATTAAACCGATCAACAGTTATGCATGGACTATATAAAATACATGTATGTGCTCCTTGTTAAATCCACCGAATGTTTTCAGGTTTTATGGCCTAACACATCAATACTTAGCACCGGTATACTGAGAAATAAGACAATTCGCAGACCCTATCCATCACAGCGAAATACGATGGCGGATTAGCGATTTGGAGTGATGGTGGTGGAGCGAGGTGGAGGGGGTACTTGCCGCCGACAAAAGGTTGCGAAATAGTCCCTCCATCTGAACCAAACTTTTTCGAATCAGTTTCGTATTGCATTGTGTTGGCCCGTCAAAACTTCATTCAAATTTTGATCGGGTTCTTCTAAACGCCAATTGACTCACCTTTGTCGTTCGAACTGACGTTAAAATACGGTTAAATGTGCTAATTGTTTCATGCACCAACAGTTTCCCCAAGTTAAAGGGAATTTTTAGGCGCCCAACGGTCAACCAAGTTTAACTAACCGGTATCTAAACACTTCGAAAAAATCCATCACCTATAAAAAACTAAAGTTATTAATACATTTTTTTTTAGTTTTTTGCTTTTTACAAAATAGAGTATGTTATTTGCAGGATGGCAATATACACAATGGACATTTTTCTGAGTTGCTTAATGAAATTGATAATTTTTAAGGCCTAGCCCGGGGATCTTGAAATCTTTCATCGTGCGTTACATCTTAACTTATTTACTATCCGTCGCCAGCCTGACGGGTTTGTGATACCGTATTACCAATATCGATTCCCGGCGAGGGATCTCGTCTATGTGATCCCTGGGTATCGTTAACTGGAGTATTAGTCCCCACGCTCAAAAATATTTATGTAATTCTTATCCTTCAAATTGCCCTTATAACTGATAGAGAAAAAAAAAATATATTTGCATTTATCGAAGAAACAGTTCACCAGTACAGAAAATGATGCCACCACGACCAATTTAAACGACTTGTGGTATTTATCTATTGCATTTCTTTGTGCACGACGGTCCAGTGCGTGTTTACGTTCTCGCTACGCGTTTTCGGCCTGATTCGCAAGTCACGCGAAGCGGGCCAGGCGGTGGCTTCAAAGGGGCCGCGCACCGACCGTCGCGTATACCTGCAATTGATGGGGTGGAGTTTTTCGCTTCACGCACCACCGGTAGACAACGCATGCATATATACATTTTTTTTTCTTCTCTTCTCTCGTCTCAACTCTCTCTCGCGCACCCGCTCTCTTTTTGCCTGATATGCCGCCAAATGTGAGACCGAGATCAACGCCAGTTTAGTCGGCGCGGCATATAAGTTGGATTGTCGATGGGGTGGGCGGTGGGGATGAGGACATCATCGGGTATTTACACCCCCTCATCACACCTCCGCTGATCTCGCCCAGGTGCACCACCACCACCGCCGCCTTTGCACGCTGGCATCGAGAATCGCTACCTGACGATCCGATGCGAGTTTACATATAATATCTTGAGACCTCACCCCCATGTAAACGCGCTGCTTAGTTTGGCTATATGATTTATTTTCAATGTGAGGTTTTGTCCGTTTCACATATGTTTATAATTTGTTATTTGCCGGTTGTAACTTCATCAACTTTCCCCATGCTTGTCAGTTAATCAAGTGCGAAACAGAGGATGCATTATGATGTATGCGTTTCAATTTCATAGCACACTTTATTTAAATGGTTACATGATCTGGCGTCAAACTACTACTAACTTTCAGTTCTACTAAATTGCATACTGTTGTAATTAAGTGCTTGGCGCGATTTCATGTCATCAAGATCGAACCAGGATTTGTGAACTCGAGCGTTAGTGACACGCGTGAGTTTTTCTGCGCGTTTGTCCTGGACACGTGGTCTTAGGTAGCGTTCCAGCCCTCCTCTATTTTTTTCCCTCATCCCAATGCGCTGATGATTTTATTTTTGCCGGGGCTCGGGCGGCTTCAATTGCTTATTACAGGCCTCGTTCTCGTAAACACCCCCTCCTCCAGTACAGACGTCAGCGTCACTTGTGAGTCCTGTCGCTTTCTAGTTGTTGCCAAATTGCTGCCAACTAGTTATGCGGGGTGCAAAATGATATCAAGTTCGCTCAAGTGGTGGCTAGCAGTGCTTGCAAGTCCTGCCGCAGAAACAAAAACTGTTAACTCACCGATTCAGGAGTAGGTTTCGGAAACTGGACATTGTTAATCGCATGCACAATAAAAATATATTTTCTAATTTAGCTGGATTGTACTAATAAATCAAATACATGTTTAAATACTGTCATTAACTATATCAAATGAACATATTTAATTTTTTAATGGACCAAATAACTGTTTATATTTAATAAATTAAAGATCCTACGTTACCTGATGCCTGTTGCCGTTACCGGTGCCTGATTAATGAGTTTTTCATTAATGTTTTTCTAAAGAGAACGTTGTGCTGTAGTTGTATACCATGTATACATGGTATACATACTGTATACATTTGTACATACTGTATCCACTGTATATATACAGTGGATACAGTATGTACAAATAATACACGTATTTCACGACTGAAAATCATCATTTGTTTGGAGTGAAAAGCTTCCACAAAAATATTTTATTTAACTGTGCTCTCAATACGGTAGCACATGAAGCATTGTGGGTACTTTGAAATTATGGGAACAGTAACATTGTCTGTAAATGTATGTTTTCGTACAAATGAGTCTCCACGATGTTATACTATAAGTAGGTGAATTACTTTTGTAATTGGAGTCTTCCAAATTTTAGTCTCTTTTCTTAATGGTCGAAAATTAAAGAAAGGCTAACTTGAATTTTCTACAAAACGGGTGGTCCCGGGTTCGATTCCCGGCAGAAGCAGTCGTTTCAACGAGCATTCGACGAGCTGCGGTACT
>JAUJYS010004196.1:0-12225 GCA_033995665.1 Melogona broelemanni | reverse complement strand
ATAATGTTGTCACAACACAAAAATAAAACAAATAATCACCACCATATTGCCGCTAAAAATATAATAAAAATAAAAAGGGGCATAGCTCTGTTATGCTGCATGGAATGGTGTAGAAATACGTGTCAGTAGGGAGGGATTTTCTTGGTGGCATCATATATTTTCTTATGGGGAAATTCCTCTTAACTGTAGTGAAGATCGTTACAGAAGATTTTGTACCTCTCGTGTTGCTTAGGCAATATGTGAGGGTCACGTTTTGTTAAACGAGAGCCCACACCGAAAATCGAACCCGGGAATGTCGCACAGAAGCCGGTTGCAATACTGACTGGGCTAGATGGATCGTTCTAAGAGAGAAAGGTTTTGCTCGTTTTCAAAATAAAATAATGAAATGCCGAAATTAAATAAACCAAATAAACATAACATGACTTTGTCATAGTCCAATCAGTGTTGAAACCGACTAAGGTACGGCAGTTTCAGGTTGGCAAAATTGGTATTATTTTTCCAAACTGAATATTGAGTTTTCCACTGAAATGAAAAATGTTTCAAATGTAATATTTTTTTTCTCAGCGTACAATGTAGAATGTATACACGCATATTTTTTTCATTGAAAGCGATGCCATATATTTTGTTCTTTTTCGTCAGGGTTGGAAATATCGGCACACTGGCAGTGAGCAATTTCAGCAGTTCAACTTCCGGTAAAAAGCCGATTTCCGAAATGAACTCTTCCAGTCCCGGGTTCTCGCAGATAAATTTCGAGGGCACGGCCAATATGTATATAGGTGGAGTTCCGGCAATGGTATATACAATTTAATCAACATCTGAATTTATTATCTATTTCCAATCAAATGTGCAAAGAAAAATACAAATTCGTTTTGCTGCCGCGTTTGCAACGCTTCTGGCATTTGTATAATTTGTGCATTTGAAAATAACACCCGTGATTTTACATTCCCCCTGTTTTTACATTCCAGCCACCAATAGAATTGAAATCCAAGGAGTTCCACGGCTGTATGTACGATTTGCAACTGGATGGGAACAAAGTTGGATTCTGGAATTTCCTGAACTCCACTAAGTGCGACGGCTGCAAAACCGGGTCTGTATTCGTTATTCGAATTTTATTTTGTTTTACATATGCCTGCCACACGGAGATATTTGAACATATTCACCACCGCAGAAATAAAAGAGTTTAAAAAATGATATTTAAAAAAAAAAAAGTAAATAAAAACGATTGTTGTGTTTCACTATTTAATTTCTCATTTTGCAGTCCGGCAGACAAAATTGACAGCGCGAACAACGAATTTAGCTTCAACGGAAACGGATACGCCAAAAACTCAGTACGGAACCAGAGGATGTCCGAGACTAGCCTGTTGATCATCATCCGGTTCAAAACGCTGGACGAGGATGCTCTGCTCTTCTTCACCAACTCAACTTCGGTAAAATTAAAAAAAAACATTTGATCCTAAATTTCGGCATATACATAATTGTAACAAGATTACAAGAACGCCAATATTTTTTTGGCCATTTAACTCTTCATAAAACATCCTATAATTTTCTTTCACATTACAGAAGGGATTTGTTTCGGTTACTCTGGAGAGTGGACGAGTGGTGTTCATGTTTCGTTCGGACACGGGATCACAGGTCATCCGCATCTCAACCAATCACAAATATAACAATGGAAATTGGACGACTGTGAGTGCTGAGAAACAGAACACGCGTAAGTGTCAATAGACTACGATCGGCAGGGAGATAAAAAAATAGCTAATAAAATGTTTATCATACAACTTCAAGATTTAAATTGTTCAATTTTCCAGTTGGACAGTTAATAATTCGGGAACCTGTCAACGCTAGCGACAGCAAAGAAGGCACCATGGAAGCCGGTTCCAATTCCAAGATACAATTGAGGCATGCCGATTACTATTTGGGCGGCGTGCCACCCGATTTTCCCAAACACGAGTAAGTAAATGAACTTGACAAGATTGCGGTCATATAAGTTTCTAACAATTATCACCTTCGACTTTTGACTGCATGCAGTATTGGTTGAATACAGTAGCTCCATTTGGGATTTCCATCAGGTGAGGCTCATAGGAGAATTTAATATTGTTCAAAGAAGGACCCGACTTTTTATTTCAAACTGAGCTAAGTTTAATCACCTTGCTAATGGCTGTCCCTTCCTTATTATTTTCATCTTTAGGTGGAAAAATATTACTTTAGATCCTTTGCTGGGATGTCTGAGAGTACAAATCAAACACACTATCATCAACATCAAGAGCGGTCAAACGTTTGGCGTTGACGATGGATGTTTGGACAAGGTAAGAATTGTTTTGAGACATCTGGTTGATTTCCTTATTTCCAAAACGTTCTTTTGAATCAATGAAATCAAAAGATTGTTTAGGAAATTTGTTCTTTATAGCAGGAAATCAAATTGGTTAACCTCAAACCTTATGTTAACTATTATTCAGTTTCATTATCTGAGCAAATATATAAAGAAATAAGCGACAAGCGACAATATAAAAATATATTTGAGCATATACATTGGTATAATCGGGTATAAGAGAATATGCCAAAGTATATTTGTTTCAATTATGTTTTAAAAATAGAGTAATAGAAACAGAATCTATCGCAAGCATGCCCCTTGACATCAATTATGTAAGCTCGAGGCGAACAGAGGATAAAACGACGATGAGTAGGCTAGACTCTATTTCTAATTTTTTTATATTTTTTTACCCACAGAAAGTTAACCATTTTGCTTCCTCCGGACACGGTTACATCGAAATCCCCGGTCAGCCACTGGAAAGCGACTCTAGCTTCAGTTTTACCTTCCAAACACTATCGCCGAATGGGCTTCTCCTGCTATCGACATTTGCAGACAGATCTACACTTCCAAAGAAGGTAAACAAACCCAACAATTACTGTTAGATGACACGTAAAACAAGTGTCTGTACCATCTGCGAACATTTAAAAAATGGTTCCAGAGTACCGTGAACGCAATTAATCCTATTTGCTTTCACAGTATTTCTATTCCCTGTCGCTGAAGCATGGCCAGCTTCATCTGATGGCAGGCGGCGATGGTATTTCACCGTGGGATAGCCCAATCACCATTGTGTCCACCAATCAGACGATAATAAACGAGTCTTACCACGTCTATGTTGGTCGACGCAAGAAAAAGTGAGCAACAGCATTTACTTTTATTTTAATTTTAAAAAACACTAAGAACTGAATTCTCAATATTTTTGCCCGGCTTTTTCCAGGCCTAAGGTAAAATTTACAAATGAACAAGAAGCTAGTCAGTGATCAACGAGATAGTTTATAAATATCTGTATTAGTTGTCGCAAAAAAATGCTGCGTATTTTGATTTTGTATCTTATTGCGCGTTTAGTTTCTCAGATTTTTTATCTACTGAAATTATGTTTAAATATTGTTATTCGCTAAAGTAAATGTATAAAACATTGTGATGAAAATTCCACACGAATTAGCTAGCATACTAAGAAATTAGTTCAATTTTAACATATTCAATATGTGACATTGTGCAGAAATTATTGAAAATGACAATGTAATTTTGAAATTGTCTCACAAGCAACCTGTTGGAACTACGAATAAACGACCATCTGGTCATGCAAAAGAATTTGCCCGGTGCAAAAACTATCGATTCACCCAAAGACAGAGGACTCTTTTTTGCTGGAGTTCCTGACCTTATCAAGGAGGCTGTCATGGAGCAGGTGGCGTCGCTCACCCACTTCGCGGGAATAATCAGAGACGTGGCATTTAACAACAGGTAAGAAAAAAGTCTACCGACAGGATTACTTTACTTTGCTAAAGAGAGTAGAAGGTTAAAACCTATTGGATAATTTTCATGTAACAAGTTTGATGGATTCCCGCCTTTTTTGGCAATGTGCCTTGAGGCTCCCACCTGAAATGAAATGTTTCGTTAAATGATCGCTGGATGGCGCCATCGTACTTTCCACACTGGCCACACAGTAAATCAATACAGAATCAAATCACCACAAACTCTGTTGATCAAAACTTTGTTGATCCACGGATTTGTTCCTGCTCCTAACAGGTTAAATTCGCCATACTTGTTGAGGAAAATCATTTAAATATATACAAATGTATTAACAAATTCTGTGCTTTATATTTTCTACCATATTTGCCAGACTTATTAAATATTTTAATTTATTTGTAATTTTGTTTATCCTCATCTGTTCTAATGTTTTTTTTTCTTCAGATTGGTCGATTTCACTCATAATGTAGGGCATGAAAATGTGCGACTCAACAGACTGGATGTCCTGCCCTTGAAATACGTCAGGAATTCTCCACAGCCCAAGGTGACATAACTCTTTCACTTTTCATTTGAATCAATGTAGTCCAGTCAGAAGATGCAGACAAGCGATTCTACATGGACCTCGTTCATTCTAATAGTGTGATACTGGAGGCCCCTCCCACAATACTGAAGTACCGAGAGAGGTACAGAATGTTACCCGCAGTGCCATTCACTTCAACAATTAAAAAATAAATAAATCATGTCATCGAATTGTGCACCGCCTTATGTTCATTTGGCAATAAAATTGACATAATTTATTTATTCATGTTTTTTTATAACAGACGCCATTAGTGGAATGTGCCAAAATACAACTGACTACAGAGCTCAATGCCGTGAAATTTGGCGACTCCCCCGATAGTTACATCGAAGTTGACCTGCCCAAGTACATGACCAAACAAAGGTAATGAAAGCTGTGCTGAACAGTGAACAGAAATAGTAGAGTACTCCAAAATTTCGGTACACCCACATGGATAAAGCCAGATGACTATTACGGTCACGTTAACTTGTTAGACTTCATTGAAAGACTCTCATATTATTGTTCATCTTCATGCAAAGTGGTATTATTTTGTATTGGTGTTATGGAGGTTAACCATTGTATAAAAGGAAAAGGATAAACGATTGCAGGCATGTCCTTCAACAATCGAAAAATATCAATATATATTTGTACAATTATACAAACACACAATTGACCAAAAGCATAAGCCTTAACGTAAGGTAGCGCCTAAGGTAACGTAACTCCTTAACGAAATGGGCCTCAACTTAATCAGGATTTTATCAAAGCATGATGCTATTCAACCCATTGGTTTTTGACAGCCTAAATTTTGAAATCTGACAACAACAGCAAAGAAAATTTATTTTTTGTTTCAGCTTCAACATTTCGTTCGAATTTCGCTCATTCTACAAGAGCGGATTACTATTCGCCATCAAACGAAAATCGAGCGTACAACAGTACATGGCAATGTACCTGTCCAATGGGGAGGTGGTGGTGGTCTTCACCGGAAAGAAGGACAAGAGCATTATCCAACGAGATGGATTCAATGACGGTCAATGGCACTCGGTATGTCCATGACCACTAAAGCACCAATTCCTGAAATCACAACAATGTCCGCCATCTTGGATCTTTCAATATTGAATATTTCTTCTCAACAATAGATTTTATTGATCCCAATGGTTCTTAAAATTGTTGCCGCTCATTGCAGGTTAATCTGATGAAGAGGAAGCGAAAGGTCACTCTGATCATCGATGGAAAAAAACGGAACTCGACCGACTTCAAGGGAAACCTCAACTTGACCAGCACCATGTTGCTTGGAGGATTCCCGGACATGCAGCGCTACAGCCAACTGCAGACTATTGTTGTATGTTTATTTTGGAGCTACTTGGTTATATCTGTCAAGTTAACTCGAATAACAGACACATATCAAACAAATCAAATGACAAAGTTCATGTAGTCATGGTATAGCCAGACTGCCTTCACCCCTAAACTCTGGACAGGAATAAATGAATAATTAGTCACCCCTTAGCCTCAGCCTCGGACTCGTGTGCTCTTCAACGAAAATGCAAGAATTAGGGCCCCTTTGGAATTGGATCTTGGCACATTATATTGTTATTCCCGAATCAATGGGTTATTACTGAATTATAGCATTCTATTCCTAATTTATCCATCTGATATATTGATTTTTTATCCTTCAGCGGAACGAATCCTTCAAGGGTTGCATCAATCGTTTCACCATAAACCAGTTGCCTATCGACTTAGCCGGTGCCAAAGTGACCAGAAGTGTGCGCCAGTGTTTCTCCAAAGTTGAATCGGGATCTTACTTTGGCCAGGATGCATTTGCTGTCTACAGTAAGTGCACATTTCAACTATGGCAGATGACCGGCGACATCTACTATGCTTGATTTGAAATATTACTGAAAAACAGTTGGAAAATGTTTGGATATCATACTAGGAACAGCCCATGAACAAGATAGTGACACACGATTCTATTATACCATTTATTATATTCATTGGAATAACAGTATACAGCATATTCATATTTTGATTTAAAACTGGTTTACAAATTGTAGGTTCAGTTGTTATTGCCAAACAAACTATGTTTGACCTTTCTTACTTTCATCCTCAAATCTTAAAAACAATATAAAAAATAAGTAATACTTTATTGATACTTCGAACACATTTTAATCTAATTTAAATTGGCGAATTTACAGGTAACAAATTCTCGGTGGGCAAGTCGATGAGTTTTGAACTAGAGTTCCGTACCACCAAAACAAGCGGCATCTTGATCAGCGTGAGTGCGCAAAACCGATCACCAGCACTGGCCCTAGAGTTGCACAACGGCCAGGTAATATATGAAACTAGTGTACTTGTATTGGCTTTTGTCCCCCCTCTCCCCTTGTGGTGATTGACACATACAACTAATAAGATCACACATAACCAGTGTTGGCTACATTACTTTTGAAAATAAACACATTTCCATTCCCATTCATCCATAGAGGAAGAAATGCATTTCAGTCCCTAAATTAAATTGGTTCACCATCACCACTTCAGAAACCTTATCATTGCTTAATGTCACACGGGGTACACACAGTAAAATCCCACCAATGACCCTGCTAATTCATCTGCAACTGCAACTGCAAGGTTTAAGAAGTAGTGACATGCTACCCATAAACTGAAAGCCACAAAGTCATTACTTCTATGCAAAAGAAAAGGAGCTGAAGAATGAATTTACTCCGTTCTTACTTAAAAAAAGAAGAAAAGAAAATGAGCTAAATACATGTGATTATTGTTTACAATACAATCTTTAATCATTGTGCATGTTTAAAGTTTTCATTAGGTAAGTGAATGCTTGCTAAAGTTACTTTCACTCTAAATTAATTATGTTTTTCCTATAATAAAATTAATTTACATTACAGTTCCTTAACAAGTTCTGCCCAATTCCATTCCTAGCCAACACAACAGAATTTTTATTATGCCATTTTCATTGAACATTTCACCCATGTTCATGCTTGTTTCAACACCAGGTGGTAATGTCAGTGGACCAGGGTGATCGCAAGATCTTCCACCACTCAGTCACCTTCAACAATTCCAAGCACTACCTGTGTGACAACAAGTGGCACAGTGTGAAGGCTGAGTACAGTGGAAGTTACATCACCATCAAAGTAGACAAGCTAGATGCTGAGACCAGGCTAGACAATGTCAGCAAACTGGCATCCGTCAACACTGCCGACCCCCTCTACATTGGAGGAATTCCAGGTGAGCCACTCACTATTGACATATGCTCCTCTAGCATATCTGCAACAGTTTGGGGTTGTTTGCTTTGATCTATGAATGCATATGACGTTGTGATCACCAATGGGAGCAAAATGCACTATAAATCAAGATGTCTCAAAGTATGTTGCGCTTTCAACATACCGTACCAATCATATATATGTCACTTCATGTTCACATCAGTAGCCACATAGTCAATCACATTCTCATTCTATTTTTTTAGATTCGGCATCAAGGGGTGTCATCAAGTCTGGAGAAAACTTCCAAGGCTGCATCCGGAAATTGATTATCAATGGTGGCCGCAGTGGACAACCTAAGCTGCGAGACTGGACGGACTACTACCAGCTCAGCAACGTCCTACTTAACTCATGCCCCGTTTCCTGACCTTACCAGTCAAGTGCTTAGCAGAAATTTGGTGGTGAATTGCATATGGACAGTGTCCAGTGTGGCTCGAGTCATTGACGGTCCTTCTATGAGGCTAAAAAATGTATGATCAGCTATTCGGAAGCTGTAGGTGTCCTTAAATGGAAAGACAATTTATTAAAAATAACCAAAGATGTGAAGAGTGCAGCAGGGATCATTTGAATGGTAGATAGCAGTAGAGTTTGACTTTTCGATATCTGTACATCTGTTTGTTTACGAATAATCGAGAAAATCATGCAATTTTTTTAAGAATCATCTTTCAAGCCTTTGTCAAAAAATTTGAAATGAATAGTATTTCTTTGGTTTGATGATTTCCTATCATAAAAACATATCTGAAAAGGCCAACACATCTATTGCAACAACTGAAAACTATTCGTATTTTTGAATATTTTATTTTTACTAAATCACACATTTCGTTTTAATTTGATAATTCCACACATCTGATAGAAAAATCCAATCTAATAGTATTCCAGTGAAAGTTGCCAAAACTGCGGATGGACTCCATAGTGACCAGTTCCTCCTCATCAGTAACTTAAAACATTATCATCTTTCAAGAGTGACCATGGTCAAACTTTGGGCCAAGGGTGCCTGGAATGAAGATAGTTGCCAAAATGAAAATTGTTTTGTAATCATCAATTTTATATTTTTGTACAGGTTTTTTAATTGTTGTCTATCCTAATTGTAATAATTGTAAGCGTACATGCATGTCTTGTTAGGAAATTCACTGCCACAGATAAAAATCAAAAGTGCACATTGAGCGCACAATTATAAGAGTAAAGTTTCCATTATAAATTGTCACTGTTGCATTACCTATACTATGGTCATTCGATTTAAATGTAGTCTGTTATCATAATCATCTGTATCCAGTGTGCCCACGAAAAATGGAAAAAAATAGGAAGAGATGAATTTCAGAACAGATATTGCTAACATGGTGGCAAAAATAAAACCAACCCACAATGATTTATGTTCCAATTCATCAAATTCAAATTGTATTGTATATTTTTAAAGAATAGCACCAGAGGATTTTTTTAAATCTAAATTGGACCAGTTGGCTGCAATTGTAGTGATTTTTAAAGTATCAATGCCCCCTCACGTAACCAATAAAATCAGAGATACGTGAAATAATATATACTGCATTTACAAAATCGGCATTGCCAATATCATACAAATCAATTAAAAAGTATTAAAAAAATTTCTTCAAAATACTTTCAGTAATGTATTTGTTAACCACCATGTATCATCAGATTCGATTAACTCTTTCCTGTGTTGCTAGCATTATTTGCTCTTAAAAATCTATTTAAAGAATGTGGTGCAAACATAGTAACAGCATCCGCTTGTTTTGTGTGGCGCACTAATGTGGCATCACTATTGAGTCAATCATCTTTCGTTATGCCAACTTAAAAAATTAGTTCTTTATAAATTTATAAATTATTGATTGAATGGTAGGAGTGCTTCCGCTTTAGATATCCAAAGCATGTGTGAAAGTATGAAAGAGCTGACGAATATGTGTTCGTGTGTGCGCGTGTGGCTGTCACTGTAAATATTTGTGCCTTGTTTCCACAGTTCAGAGTGTTCACTCTGAATTTATTTGTCTTGATCATGAAGTATTTCAATTCATGTTTGCTGGCCAGTACTTCAACATGTCAGTGTTTCTCTACACAGAAAATGTATGGTAAATGATATTGAGAATTAAAAATCAAGAAATTAATTTGAAATGAGCCATTGGTTATATATGTGAAAGTACTTGCAGAAACAGCTTCCATTAAAAATGAGCTTGTCACTTGAATTCATGAAAATCCAATGTTGGTTTTCATACCATGGCTGGAGCATTTTCTGTTTTAACCCCCAGGTACAAATTCAAAGTGAGTATCAGCCAACTGGTTTGCTATTTTCGTGTGCTTAATAAGGAGTACAGGTAATAATTTACTACATTTAATTATACGAGCCTGTAGCATCTTTACAGTTGCTGTGATTTTTTTTTTTTTGAAAATATCTACATCAAGAAAAAATAGGCATCCAACATTTTGCATCAATAAGCTTCGACATTAAAAATTTATGCAATGTGCATTCTAGCCATCCACTCTTGATCCAAAACGAGTCAAATAGCTATGGAACTCAGAGTTATCAGAGCAAACAGCATATTAAGTCACCATTTGTCTGTTTCTGTGCTATATTATAATCTAGTGTGACCACCAACAAAATTTAATTTTGGCCACCTTCAGAACTCTTAATTTAAAAATCCATTACTTTTCATTTTTATATTCAATATATCATTATTTTCACCGCATAGTAACTAGTCCAAGTTATGTGCAAGCATACATGTTTTTATTATTGAAATAAAATATTGTCATTTTTGTAAGTTTCCACATTTATTGTATTACTTTATTTAATGAACGCGCTGTTGGTTCGAATAATTATTGTTTTATAAAATTTAGCATTAAGAGGGTTTTCAAAAAATAAAAATAAAACATTTGAATCAATTGTTCACTGCACTTCTGCTGAATAGACAATTTTGCATTCATTCACTCCTTTTTAATACCCTTCCCTCCATTTTGGTAGCTCTTCTGAGTTTCTTATTCTCCGGTTGGAATGAATTTGAAAGGAGTGAATAAATGACTAGGTTCTGAAGAAAAAAATCCACAACCCAGAAGAAAACTCCTCAGCCCGTAAGTTAAACATCATAGCCCTGAAGAAATCTCTCAGATTTGATGAAAACCCCTGAAGAAAACCTCTTAGACCTGACCAAATTGACTCAGATCTGAAGAAAAACAACCCAGCCCTTATGAAAAAACCCCAGCCCTGCAAAAAAAGTTTACAGCCCTAAAGAAAACCCCTCAACCCTGCAAAAAAAGTTTACTGCCCTGAAGAAAACAACCAGTCCTGAAGAAAATGACTCATTTCTAAACAAAAACACCCCAGCCCTGGTGAAAATGATATGGTAGCGCTCGTAATAAGCGTATACAGGGTGACGAGAAAGTGCTTAGCGCACCATGCCTAAAGTACCTGGTTAAAACATCAGTGAAAATGGAAACATTCAATGGTGAAGACAATTTATCACAATTGGTTCGAAAGTACTTTTTTTAAATGCCGTCTGTCTCCACGTGTTCTAAACGGCATGATGACTGTTTGTGAAACCATTTTCAATTCGGCTCAGAAATTCGCCTTTTTTTACTATTGCGCCTCCTAACAAGGGTTTTTTTGTGATTCGGAAAAAAATAGTAGCGAATGCTTGCTGTTACAAAAAAATTTCATGAAAATAAATATTACTGAAGGGCAATGATTTCTATGGTCACATAAATCAATATAGTGAATATAGATACAGACATCATCGATGATTTCTATACAGACATATTTTTTTAGTTAAATTTATCATTAATTTTTTTTCTTTCCAGTTTAACTTATTTTTAGTCGCTTTGTTTCCAGTTAATTTTTTTCTTTTCAAAGTGAGTAAATCATTTTTTCTTTCAGACAAATATTGTGAACGGTACCCATTAAATCCCCAAACCACATTTCCCCCTTAGAGAACACGATACGTCGCTCTTGTTAGGATATGAAGATGGGTGGCAACTGGCAACGTACCCTTTGGTCCAGTAATTAAACCGGCGGCCCCTCCCACTCACTCTAAATGCATCTAGTTCCGTGTTTGTGTTTGAGCTCAGCAGCCAAAACTCTCGCCCACGTCGTATCCAAAAACCCTCGCGCTTTCTCTCGTGCTCGTCGTCGGACTCGAAGAAAAATTCATTTCGCCGTTGTCTGCACAAAGGATTATAAATTGTGTCAACACAAAATAGCAAACATCGCCGCTACCATTTTTTCATTCTATCTCCCTTTCCACCCCCATCCTTCCCCCGCATCTTCCCCGATCGTTCCTGCGCCCCGCTCTCTCTCGGCAGAACGCTTTTCTTATTTCCTAAGGGAAATGCAACACTCTGTGCAACGTGCGCCGTCTATGGTTATTATAGGGGAAATGCGGGGTGGGCGTTGGGTTGCCATTGGATGTCGAAATGGAGGTAATGTACTCCTTTTTCGAGTGCTGTCCTCCATATTTCAGTTCACCTTAAATGTCCTTATTTTTGTTATTATTAATATTGTTGTTGTTAAGTCCTTCGTGTCGTCTCCGGACCCCGACCCTCGATCCCCCGACACCTGGTGACTTCAGGGCGCAGAGGCCCCCTGAGTTTTCTTGGCAGAATACAGAGGTGGTTTGCCATTGCCTTCCCCCGCG
>JAUJYS010004195.1:0-12226 GCA_033995665.1 Melogona broelemanni | reverse complement strand
CACCCCTGAGCTTCCATTAGGGAGTCCAGAGCTTAGAAGTGGATCCTGTAGCCTGACTATTCCAGCTGTCAATCCCCATCCCTTTCCTTCCCTGCCCCTCACATTTCTCCATAGAGTCACTAGGGTGCCGTAATCCTGCAGTGTACAAGGCACTACGGTGATTTATAAATACATTAAAAAAATTTCAGCCGGCTAAAAGTAAATTCTGTACAAATAACTGAGACTCTTATCTTTAAAACGCCATTTTGTTTATCACTTTTGCGGAAACTCTCAGGAGGATGCAAAGTTGTCGTACATATTTCGAATGTTTCTTCAAGACATCAATTAAAATAAGCGTTTATTTTGCTCGATATTTTTTAATTTTTCGTGGCAAGTTTGTTGTTTCGTTTTTTTCATGCGCGCGGTTAGTAGGCTAACCTTGGCACCTGTACAGCAAGGCTATGGAAATGGGGATGTCGTCTGTGAGCACAACAGAGATGTAAATAAAAGTTGCCGGAGATCGGCACTAGATGACGCTTCAATCAAAGAAACCTACTGGGGGCTGCCATTAACATTTATATTGAAAATGTAAGTTTATGCGCGAATGAACATTGGGATAAGGAAAATCGCGTATCGCGCGTATACACGCATAGGTACAATGCGAAAAGAAGCTGAGGTGATGCCTTGAATTATTAGTAAACCGTTATTAATCTCCTGCTGTGGGTGCGGTATCGCAGTGCCATCTATGGAGGCATTTATGAAACTGACAAAGATATGACTCCAGTGGCGGCAACTTTATTAGTTGGCTTTTTCTGCATTTAAAATTGTAATTCCCGTTTGTCGGTACATGTGGTCAATTTGTTTATGTGCGTCGTATTGTATAAAACATGGCGTTATGGGGATTATTTCATCAGGAATTATTACCAACATACAATGTAATGAAAGTGGGGGGAAGGAAGTTTCATTTTGTAGAATGTACTGCGTTAGCCATTCTAAAATGTCGTTCAACCAAATGCAATCTTATTGCAATATCGTTAGGCGATTGAGCTTTGTCAACACTAATGGTGCTCAATAGCAGTTGCCCCACTTCCTCTTTACAAATTGTTATCGATGAGCAATAACAAGTATGAGACCTGGTAATATAACAATTGTATCATTGCGTAGTATTTTTAACTGTTGTTGATTTTACATTTAGCGCTAAGCTAACAATAAATCCATAAATATTATGAAACCAATTTAATACTGCATGTCAAACAAATGCATTTGTGACACCTTGCATGCATTTTAACACAACTTCTGTACATGACTGCTTCCAGAATCTGTCAATTCTTTGATTTTGCCACCTGAACAAACAGCCTTTCCAGGAACGCCGCCATAAATCGGCTGTTGTTATCCCGCGATCGGGATATATTAAAAAGCGCTTTGAGGCGTGCGAGCAATAAGCCTTCGCTAACAATGGGAACTTTCGCTATCGTCACACCCAATTACCCTCGGACACTGTTGAAAGGTATATTGATCGCAATTGCATGGGGAATGAACGATGGCGAGCAAGGTCGCTAGTAAATATTACCGCTTTGTTAAATCTCATTGTCGGCGTTTTTTATCCTGACCGACAACGTGGATTATGGAAGCTGTACTCTTATGCTAACTAGGTGTCGCTCATTTCGTAATTTTACATGAAACGCCACGTTGCAACTTGTAATTGTCGCCGCTAGAGGCGCCTATCAGCCCTTTTCTTCTACTACTACTAAAATATAACAACTACCAAAACATTTCATTGGGCAAAACACATCCGACAACAATGATAAACAGGTTCAATAGTCAAAAATGGATTTGTTAAATGCAAGGTAACGGTAAATGGATTTGTCAAATGCCAGGTAACGGTAAACGGATTTGTCAAATGCCAGGTATAGGCATTCCGTAACTCGATGCACAAGTAAAATTTAATTTCGTGGTTTACGTCAAAAATAACCATCTATTGCAAATACCAATTTAGCGAGAAGTACCAATTAGTTTAGAATCTACGATATGGGAACACCTAACGGAGCGGACGGTCCTAAGTTCGATTCTCGGCACAGGCTCTCGTTTATTTGACGAGCCTGGGGTACAGGCGTCACCCCTGAGCTTACTTTAGGGAGTCCAGAGCTTATGGGTGGATCCCCGGCAGTCTGGCTATTCCTGGTGCCATTCCGTTTCCCTTCCCTGCCCCTCACATCGCCATAGCGACACGAGGGGGTATAAATCCTTTAGTGATTAGCACTACAATTATTAAAAAATGAAAAAAATAAGAAAAAAGTATTTATTGGCATGTAAAAAAATTGTCTTGTCCACTTTGGAAATTAAATGACGCCTTTCGCTTGTGCTGATAGCGCGCCTGCAGGCAATGGAGCCAATATAGAAGGCTTTATCTTCTTTGAGAATCATCTTCACCAACAATGTATGTTTATCAGGCTACCTGCGCGTGACCACGTGTGATCGACGACTTCAACGGCGACAAAATCGACAAGCGTGTTTGCTAAAGTGCGACTCATAATTATATGCTACATTTAGGTGGCCCCCCATGTCTATTAACGATCAAACTCAATAGCAGTCCATAGGTGCCTGCGACATCATCGCATCCCTTGCGCTTGCGTAGATAAGTGCAATGACTCATTTTCTCAGAAAATAAGTTGAAACAGCACTTGAGATTTGAGCACTAATTATTTTTGTTGATTGAAATTAGTTTTATTAGTATTAAATTTTAAATGGATATATCAGGTATTTGTAAATGATATGCTGTTTTTGTTTGAAAAGAAAAATCGATTTGATTATGTTTTGTTAAAATTACTAATTTTTTGATACTTTTAGAAGTATTATAACGATTACTATACTTCTACGAGTATTATAAAAATATTTATAGAATATTAAACAAATTTATTGAAACATTTCAAAAGAACCCATTTCCAATCTTCATATTTTATTAATTTCTATTATTTCTTAATCTCTTCTCAGAAGTTGGTTTGAAATCGTCTGATCATGTATTCTTTTACCCTGTTTACAATTCTACTTGTATAATGTCGGTGATTGTGGGGTTCCTTAACAAAGCACTTTTCCAAGATCGTTCACACTTCGTCGATCTAAACGAGGGCATCAAATGACGGGGTCAGATATGACAGCAACCGGTTCCTTATACTAAAAAGCTGTATTGAATTAGTAAAACTCGAACAGAATCGATTCGCCACGTCTTTCAGATTAGCGCCAGCTTTGTATAAGAGCAGGTGAACTTAGTCAAACTAAATATATTCGATACATTAAATCAGTTCTGTTTTTGTTCGGCTTGAACTTGTTTGCGGTGTTTACATTGACGCGCTATTCTGATTTCGCTCGTGGACGAGTTACAATGATTAATGACGCCCAGTTCAAGCATGGCGACTCAATATACGAGTAATTGGAAATTTATTCACTAGTTACAATAAAAAATAAGGGGGTTTCAGAAATGCGTGAAAATGGAACGTTTTTGACGTGTAGTGAAATCACGAAGCCATTTTCTTTAATTTTCCACTTATAAATGAAAACCTTCGTGCAACAAAAGTTTTCCAGATGCTTTTAATTATTTAATTGCATGTTTGTGGTAGTTCCAAATAAAATGGATTAAAAAATTACAAATCGTGGAAAGTTTTTAAAATAATTAACAATTCTTACGGGACATTATGAACAACTTAAGCGCGAATGTAACAAGAGTACAGGTAGTTTGCTCTAAAGGTTTCAACTCTACTGAGGGAAATGTTACAAAAATAAATGTTTTGGAGCCGTAGTATGCAAAATACTACTAAAATAAATACTAAAATAAACACTAAAAACACCATATGGATGGGAATACGGCAACGTTTGGACAAAAGTGTGCGATTTATTTGAAAAAAATAATTTGACAAAACTTATTCAATAAAAAAACATATTTGTCATAAATATTTTTCTACAAACGCTTAACCTAATATCAAACGCAAGTACATTGGTTGTCTATAAATTGGTTGTTTGTACTCGCTAATGTACAATGTACTTGCATTTGATATTATGTTAAACGTTTGTAGAAAAATATTTGTGTCAAATATGTTTTTTATTAAATAAGTTTTGTCAAATTAATTTTTTTAAATAAATTGCACACTTTGTCCAAATGTTCCCCTAATTCCATTCCGTATGGTCAAGGATACCATCGTTTATTTTAGCATGACGAATATGTGCCCATCAAAGATGGCCACATTTCTACTAATACCCCCGGGAAAAATCTGCAATGGTTCTCGCCTGTATTCGAACCAGAGAACGTCGCATCAAGCGATGGGGAAATACTATTCGATAGCCTACTTTTCGAGGAAGTGAATTTATATCGCCAAACGGGTCGTAAGAAATACTCCTATGTTGCCTACTTCACGAGGAACTACCTTTTCACCACATATCTGATGGGGTTAAACAAACTGGCATTTATATGTATGCAACGACTTATTTATTTTTTGTTTATCGGTCAAGCAAGCGTTCCTTATTTTTAAGGCGAATTCGACGAGATCTTGTCGGGAACATCAATCCGAGACTATAAGAGCTCGTGTAGTATTTTTCTAGTTTATAATCAGCGGAGCGTGTTTTTGTGGACACACGGGGGCGTTCATTCATTTCGGTGGAATATATTTGAGCGTATTTGATTCGTTCGTAAAAATGTCTTGAGCGGCGTTGTCGCTCGTAAAAAAATCATCGTTCGTGGTTTGTGTTTTTTTTTTGTGCTTGTTTGTCGTACCGCATAATACGGAATGCCTATACCAGTTTTTTGGAGAATATACAGGTAGTTTAAAATCTGCTGCAATCAATGTCAGGTATGTTCTTTTTTAATCAATGTCAGGTATGTTCTTTTTTGTGGCTGGTTATTAAACTGGCGGCATGTTAAATGAAGGGGGAAGAGTTTATGTTTATGTTTTTTTGATACTCTGTCCTTATTTTAGTTGTCACTGTGTCGAGCATCAAATCGGTTTTCTACTGTTCAGGTTTAAAACGGCTCATTTGAGGCACGATTCACCCGGTTAAACGATACTGCGCACTCGCTATTCGGTGTCGTGGCTGTATTCACGTTGATCCGGATTTCCTATAGCGGTAAAACTTATTGCATACGTATGTATAGCATTGGCGCTGCTTTTATCACTAGCTGGCGTACTTTTTTTTTTTTTAAATCACTGTAGTGCTACAGGATTTATACCCCTCGTGTCACTATGACGATATGTGAGAGGCAGGGAAAGGAAGGGAAGGAAAATGGCAGCTGGTATAGCCAGGTTAGCTTCCGGGGATTCACCCCTAAGCTCTGGACTACCTAATGGAAGCTCAGGGGTGGCACCAGTACCCCAGGCTCGTCGAATTAACGATAGCCGGCGCCGAGAATCGAACCCGGGACTGTGCGCTCCGTAGGATGTTACCATACCCACTGAGACATCGGTACGTACAATTATGATTGTCGATGTTCCATCAAATGTTGACACATTGGCATTGTAGTTGGTCGTTTCAACTGCCACTTAGTTCTCAATTACCAATTCACTGTTAAGGCACTTCTATTAACTGTGTACTATAACGCGTCAAACAAACTGATTCTCTTGAACACCACCAGAGAGCATCAAAAGCTGGCTTGTGCATTGGCCATAGTATGAAAGGGGCACCTTTACTTCAAATTATAATTATTCGGTTAATTTTAATAATTGAATCTCCGATTTCAGTACGTGATACGTACAATAGCCATGTGTTGTTAAACCTTGACGAGCCCAATTTGAATCGTCTGAAATAGATATGCAATATGATACTTAGAAGCTTTGGTTGCTATACCTGCAATACAAGCGATACTGTTGTATAATTGGAAATTAGTTCAGGTGTATTCTAATTGAATTCAGTACCTTGATCGATTAAAGACAGAATGAGTGGATAACCTTAGAAACAGAACACTGAAACACATTTTTTGGAAAAATGTGCTGGCTAAAACACTGGCCTGGGTAAGAATATTTAGTTAAATTTTTCGGTGTATTTACTAACAATCATTGTCATGGGCGCCCGCAGAAAATTTTCCAGGGGGGTGCAAGTGAAAACTTTCCGGGCGCCCATGACCATAGGCGCCCGCAAAAAAAATTCTAGGGGGGGGGCTCGCTAGCTCCTAGTCCTGGCTTTATTTCCATTCCGAATTTTTCTCATTTCGGAAAAAAAAAAATTATGAATTTTATTTTTTATTTTTTTTTAATCTATAAATCCAGGGAGGTGCAAGCGCACCCATTCCGAATTTTTGTCATTGCGGGAAAAAAATTATGAATTTTTTTTTTTTTTTAAATCTAACAATCCAGGGGGGTGCAAGCGCACCCTTTGCACCCCCCTGCGGGCGCCCATGATCATTGTGGTGAATATCAATAAGTCGATTATCGAATTTGTACCGGTACCCCTCGTAGTGCCCAACTATTTTAATGAGGGACACATTTTTACCAGTACTTTTGTGACCAAAAACCTAGTGCCCGAGCCCTGAATCGAAACCGGTATAGCCCGCACAACAGTCGGTCGCAATACCGAGTAGATAACAACTGATTTCTTGCGAGCTTAAGCCTAGATTAATTCTTTAATTAATTGATTACTTATCCTATTAAAATTAATCAATTAAAGTTTATATTGTTTGTAATGCAATTTTCTTTGCTATTAAATATCTGGAAACTAATCATATATTTTTGTTATCTATTACAGAGTCGTCGTACTTGGCCAGCACATCCTAGAGCATTCAGAAGCTACCGGGAGTTCAGACTAAGCTGACCATTTGATGGCCGACAGCGTCGTGGCCAGCAAAGGCGCCGCGGGCGGAACAGACGTCGAGAATGGCCAGGGGGAGCCGGAACGAGGCACCTGGGGCAGCAAGTGGGAGTTTCTGCTCTCCTGCGTCGGACTGTCGGTGGGCATCGGCAACGTCTGGCGATTTCCGTATCTGGCCTACAGCAACGGCGGCGGTAAGCGACGTCCGTTGTATCTAAATGTATACTATAATTAAAGAGGACCAAATTTTGTCCGTCCGTCACAATCACCTCGCTTGGGGCGAAAGTAGTATTTTCATTGCGCTCGCTTCGGGAGAAAATAGTGTTCCAATAGGGGGAGCAGAATGCCATTTTTAACTAAAGGCCATACTGTGTCGTCATGTTATATTTTTCCGGGCGGTTGCCTGGGTGAATGTCTAGATTTCCCAATTTTTTCCCCCAATTTTTAATAAATACCATCCCCTTTATCCCGGACGAAGCCGGGTCTTTTTTCTATTTATTATTAAACGGGCGTTCGGCGTGGTTACTGTACACGAGAGGATAGCGATTGGTATGCGCCTGAATTGTATTGTTCGACTTTGTCTTGGACTTAGCGAAATGTTTTATGCATTACAACTTATGATATGGCTTAAGTTGATGTCAGGTTTAAAAGCTGTAACTCTTTTTTGCGCTGGCATGTGATATTTTTCAAAGGTATAAAAACCTTTTGATCCTTAACAAGAGTCGCTGACCCCCTTTACACTATTTTATCTAGATTTATTTGCAAGAAATGCATGTGAAAAAATTGTTTGCTAATAATATATGAACACATTAGTTGTCAAAATTTTGACTAGAATATTGATTCTTACTTTTATTTTTATGCGCATAACGAAAAAGACTAATAACTTCATGATCTGATCTATGGACCATCATACAAGATTGTGTTAAGATGCCACTATAGCAGTCAATGAGGAACAATTGTCAGTTTTTTTCATTTATTGTTCTACTACCACTTACCTTATGTAATGCGGGATGGCGCCCGCGTACAGTTTGATGACTTGCCAAGCTTTTGTGATTGCAAAGCTGTCAGTTGCAATCACGATGTGTGGGCAAGATTTTATTTATTAATTTGAAAAATCTTAAAACCGATATACGCCAATTGTTGATTGTTTCAACACAGATTTAGCCTATTGTCGTCGCTGGCGTTTAATTAGGTGCTGCCCGGCCGAGTGAAAGTATAATTACCGAACACGTTCAATTACAATTCGTAATCATTGCGTATCAATGATTTTAACGCAACGCAATTTGTGCTTTTGGCGGCAGTTAAAATGCTTGACACCAATGGTGTTGATTCAATGTGATATGTGCTACAATGTGTTATCTGGAAATTAATCATGAATGTTTCGAGGCAGGAAGATTGACAGATCCTACAATGGAATGCAAATGGCCAATCACCTCGATTTCATTGTTTACAACTATGTAGCAGTTATACATGTCTTACGTAACTGTGCATTAATAACTTGTGCCATAGAATTGATTTAGGCCGTTGGTAATTAATGTCGCAAACACCTATCTTTTTGGTCCAACGTTCTATGCCAATAATTTGACAATTATATAATCATAGGGTAAGATGATCGAATCCGCAAATGTTTACCTTTATATATGCAAGCGTAAGTGTCAAGGGACACCTAATCAGCTACCGGTACCTAATAAAATAAAATATTTAAATAATCCATGTACACTTCATTACTTAATTTTCTTATATTCGTCTCTATAATGAAATAATGACAGTTACAAAACTAACATAATTATTCTGTCTAGGGATGACTATCATAAAATCTGAATGGGAATAGATTGAGTCTGAACTGTCAAGCCGACTAGCCCAAATGTTGTCAACGAATATCTATACGCGGCAAATATTTACAATCACAAACGAGGAAGAACTGCTAATATTCAATAGAAAGGCGTTTCCGTCAACACAAACTAAACATATAGGTTATCGGTCGTCTGCAATATTGATATAATCATTTCGCGCCAGTCGATTTTGAATTCGGTCAGATGGCAGAAAATTGATAACGGCGGAGACAAGTGGACCGCCATCGCAGGCACGCGTGGCTTGGAACAATATTGCAATGTAGAGCGATTAGGTCGATTATGATAATCCTGCAAGATGTAGTGATGTGATAAAAACAAAACAACAAATTTATTTTTGCCGATATACCAGTACTATACATAGGTCGTTGTTCCTAAATGCGGATTTCGATGAATAAATAGGTTTTTTATTGCAATTTGCCCATGGCCATGTACAATCTCAAATAAATTTATAGTTTCAAATATTTTAAAGAAGTATTACCTGTAGTTAACTTCACATTTGAAAATAAGTAATTGTTCCAGATATTTTTTTAAATAAAGTATTGGTTCCAGGTGGGTTTTTTTTAAGAAAAATAGTTCTAGATATTTTTAAGTAATAGTTTCAACTATTTCAAAGAATTAGTAATTCCCAATATTTCAAAGAAGTGTTTGTTTGAAATATTTCAAAAAATAACAACCTGGTCTTGGTTCCAGTCTTTAAAAATATATACTCGACTTTCAAAACTCAATAGCAAAATATCGTATTAAATTGTAATGTTATCTCAATGAAATATTTTATTTACTTTTCAGGTGCTTTTCTAATACCATACCTAATAATGTTGGCATTGGTCGGAAAGCCTATGTACTATATGGAGTTGGCCTTTGGTCAGTTTGCCGGGCTGGGACCGGTGACCATCTGGAAATGCACGCCATTGGCTAAAGGTGGGTTTGTATAAAAAAACTTGTTTTACTTGTGCTTTAACGCATAATTTCTTAGTAAAGTATTGAATTGTTATTTTTCTTTTTAAATTGGTTACAATTATCTTTTAATAAGAATGTCACAAAAATTAAATTTTATTGACGGTATTACAGCGCAACGAAACTATTATAATTATTGCTACTTTTAATTAAGGATTTTAGCATTTGAAATGTTAGTACCCTGGTACAATAATGTAGTAACGCTTTGGTTACAATCAGTACCTGTAGCATAAAATGTTCAAATTTGCAAAAAGAATATATTTTAGCTTTTTAATTCAAATTTCATTATTAATTTCATGTGTCATATGTTTTGATATAATTTATTTAGGAATTGGTTATGCCATGATGGTAGTCACCTTCATCGTAGCCATTTAC
Organism: Melogona broelemanni; assembly: GCA_033995665.1. Taxonomy (NCBI): domain Eukaryota; kingdom Metazoa; phylum Arthropoda; class Diplopoda; order Chordeumatida; family Chordeumatidae; genus Melogona; species Melogona broelemanni. The sequence continues at coordinate 2,279 of JAUJYS010004195.1, read as the reverse complement.
TACAACGTGCTAATGTCCTACACGATCTTCTACATCGCCTCTTCTTTTCAAGCGGAGGTGCCGTGGTCCCGCTGTGACCCGGCATGGGCAGACATGAGTACTTGTTTCGTTGTCGGCGACAATGTAAGTTTGATGATGCGATTGACAGAACAGAAAAAAATGCAAACGAACGAAAATAATAAAAAACGAAATATTAACCACGTTTAATGTAACAGTAAAGGTATTCATGATCAAGTTTATTTACACGAACAAATACTATATCCTGTCAAATGCAATTTTACTCACGCCAATTAATTTTTGTAAAATTTCAGATAACCGCATTCCAGAATGGCGGAAACGCAAGCAACATCACTGTGGAGAGGGTATCGTCTAGTCAGCAGTATTGGGAGTAAGTAGCTATTTGTCTCGTGCAACATTATATTTTGAAATAAGTAACGAAATGCAAAATATAATTTTTTTAATGATGTCTTAATGCACATTTCCTAATTCATTTTTTACCATGCCAACAAATTAGAAGAGTAATGATACTGGTAGGTGCAAATAAACATGCAAGTTATCATTGTACAAGCAGTCGATTTTAACATAGCTTTTGATAAAACTAAAGGATATTTTTATGAATGTCCTGTAGTATATGTTACAAAGAAGGCACGTATCAGATAGTAATATCCGTTATTTTTATAAATTTTTAAGCAAAAAAAATATGCAAAGATAAAATATCATATTATACTTTTAAGCATACATTGGCTTTTTTAGCGAATAGAGAAATGGGTTCGGTACAGCGCCGAAAAAGAAGACGAACTGAGCTTTTTTTAGCATCTTCCGCAAACGTATTCTCAAATTTATTATTGAATGGTGATTCGTGAATGTTTACTTTTGGTAGCGATACAGTCGTTAATCGTCCTTTAGCTCATACGATTATGGACAAAAATATAAAAATAAGTTTATTTGCTATGAAAATTGTCACTGTAAAGTAGAGAACAATATAGGCATACATTTTAGAATCCATGGAAAATAAAAAGAAAGAATAATTGTATTGGCTGGTAAATAGTGTTTAATTGTGTGCTGTGTTGTTTCATTTAGACGCTACGTTCTTGGACTTACCGACGGAATTCACGACCTGGGAGGCATCAAATGGGATTTGGCCCTTTGTTTGCTGCTGTCCTGGATTATTGTTTGCGCCTGTCTGTTCAAGGGCATTAAGACATCTGGCAAGGTACACAATGCTTAGCCGATAAAATGTTAATTGGTGGATGTTCACATAATTGTAATCCAATAAATGATGATGAAATAGCTACAAGCAGACACATTTAAGAAATAAAGTAACACAAATATTGAATACATTTGTTCACATGTACGGAAGACTAGTTACTTGTATTTCAACTGAATTCCGATCGGTAGATGATGAATCGTTATTTCATATTTTACCATTTATTTGTGCAGCGCAGTTTAACTTAATTTAAAACAATCACACAAATTGAATTATAAATGGCCATCATGAATGGAAAGCTAGTCGCAACAAATTTCAATTCCGTGACGTCAGTTTCTGTGTTGTTATTTAGCCCTAAGAAACTGGCGTAAAGTCCAAGAAGCTCTTACAAAATATTTTTGGTTGACTATATATATAATATTTACATTAATGTTATTTGGCTAATTGATATTTTATGTCACACAGGTAATTTACTTTGCCGCTACATTCCCGTATGTCATTTTGTTAATTCTTCTGGTGAGAGGCTTGATGTTGGACGGCGCGTTTGAAGGAGTAGCTTACTTCATTACTCCAGAGTGGCACAAGTTGGCAGATATTCAGGTAAATGTTCCAATGAGAAATTAAGTTCATTTTTTATTGCGCTTTTTTCATTTGTGCTTGTTTTAATGGTACAATTTAACCTGCTGATGGCTGGTTGCCAATTCCTTCCATTTATTATTGTGTGCATGAATATAAAATATTAATTATTTCACAGGTTTGGAAAGCTGCTGCAGGTCAAATGTTCTTCTCTTTGAGCGTCTCGATGGGAGGATTGATTATGTACAGCAGTTACAATCAATTCTCGAACAACGTTCACAAGTAAAGATTAATTTATGAAATCACTTCACAGTAGACGGCTGTAAAACTGCTTCTTTTTTTATCGAAGATTATAACCTGTTATTCATTATACTCAAATCATAAAAATGATCTTTGTATAACATGAAAACGCTGGACCGTGCGGGATGAAAATAAACGAGATCGCAACACAATGCTAAATGATGAACAAACGAACGTTATAGATGTAAAATATACG
>JAUJYS010004194.1:0-12227 GCA_033995665.1 Melogona broelemanni | reverse complement strand
CTGTTGGGTTCTCTCAGAGAGCGCCAATGACGTCACTGACGCTCAGCGTCGGACGAAAATACGAGGCTGACGTCACAATAGTTGATGATTCTTGATACTATCGCTCATCACCAAAGAGTTTTATCGGTTAGAATAAATATTCAATACGCATTTTTCGAGTAGAAAGTTTTCGATTTTTTCTTTCTTACAAACCCCATAATATTAGACCAACAACAATAAATTGTTTATCTGGAATTCTGTACACATTTATACCGGTCATAGTTGTTTTATTTTTGATAAAATGTTAATTTCGTTCACTCCATGAACTCCATAATGTAGTCTATCTCATTGTCATATCTTTGCACGTTCTTGCCCTGAAATGTAAATTTCCTTGGAGAAAATGGCTTATTAAAAGAAACGTTTCTTGTGGACAATCAAGACAACCCAGGTAATTCATCGGTGAATGGATCAACTAACTGTTCATCCGACAAGCACACCACCTACTTAATCTATTCTTACAATCTTACAGATCTAGAGCACACCTTATCACAGGTGTGGGCGCGACTCAAAAAATTATATCAAAGTATTTGATCAGGATTGAGGTGTCGTTGGGTAATAGGTGTTGTGTCCATTATAGCGTAATACAAGTCCACCAAACTTAGTTTAAACGCACCCAAGCCATTATACGGATCGACAATTCGTGTGCACCGCCCACCCAGAAACTGTGAAACCACTTGAATTTATTTTAACTCAATTTATTTAAAAGAAAATCCCATCCGAACCGGGGTTTGAACCAGACAAACTCTTAGAAAACAATCACAAATTCTGTAATCGAAGGATGTCAATAAATTATTTCACCTAGACAGGGGTGCGATGCCAGAACTCTTAATCCAAATATTGATTTCTGATTGACACCTTTAACCTCTCGGCTATACGTTTGTTACCTCAATTTGAAGAATTCTAAATACCTGAGTGTGTGATTAAGCATAGAGATATTTCCACCCTCTATCCTAGAGTTGCACAACATGTGTCACTGATTTGCTGATTCAGAGTCAACCACTCTCAATGCTCAGATCAGCCGCTCTCAACTCTGCACTAATCAAACTGCAGATCATCCTAATTTCATTACATCATTTAGATTTTAGATTTTGAGGACACGTTAGTGTTGTCTTTCAATTAACAAGATCCGTACGGATTTTGATACGATAATTTTGGTATTCTGATGACCTAATATTTTCTACGGTTAATAAACACTGTAGAATAAATAGAGCACTCAGTCAAAAAGTCAGATTTTTAACCTGTGTGGATCATTATTGCATGAAGAAATAGCCTTTCCAGCACATTAATTTTCTAAATTTTAACAGGGGATTTCAAACTAATGGGCGAGCGAAAACGCTAATGAGGTAAAGCTCACTATAATTACCTTATCTATTGGTGTGGGATTTATAGATGCCAAACAGCGAGCTAAATCTTGAATGGCTCTAAAGAAAAACGCCTTCTCTTGTATGGCCATTGGGCAGCTCCAATTATGTTATCCAATGCTACACAACATTATTAACTGTTATTCTATTTGAGAACAGAACATGTTCAGTGTTCGAACCGCCATATATTTGAAAGAAAATCGGATTTGCTCTGCTGTAATAGTGTAGAAAAATGTGTCAACTTATCAGCTTTTACTTTAATCAATCGATTTTATCTTTTGTTTGTTCTTGACTTATCTCGCCAATTCCAACGTCGTCCTTTTGATGATATTTTTTGCCTCAAGTAGATAAGGATTAGGTAACTTGATTGCTCAAACACCTTGATTCCATGTGGACTTGTAGTAGCGCGCTCTACTTGATAGAATTGTATGTTTGAATGTTGCGCGCGATATTTTATCAAGTTTTAATTTTTTTAAGGAAATAAAACACTGTATACTGTAATGTACAATTCAATTCAGTAAAATAAATTAAAAGATTCCAGTTTCAATTTTTCTTTTCCCATTTAATGAAAATTATAAAAAAAATCCGGGTGAAGCTGCCAGTTAAAAATAAATTTAACCATTAAAATATTAATATTAATTTGGTTAAAATAATAAACCAATTAGCGAACTGTAGAATTTTAAATTTCCTGCCTTATTTGTAACATATTAGTGTCATCTTTCAATTAACAAGAACCGTACGGATTTTGATCCGAATATCTTGGTGTTCTGATGACCGACTATTATCGACACTTTCCCCCCAAATTTTAAATATTTCATTTCGTAAATTAACCATTTGTTATTGAACGTGTATTTTGTAATTTGATGCGTTTTATGGTTTACCCTTGGTAACAGGTTGATGTTGGTCATCTTCCGTCAGCTACTAACTTGAAAAAATATCTGGATAGGCAATATATCTGGATACGTCATGGCTACCAACGAGAAGGAATTTTTCTTCAAAGCAGTCCAACATTTAGCCCGCTCGTTGGCTGCTATCAACCCCACGCCAATCGAATCTGTAAGAAAAATAACATGTAAAATATTAACATTTTTTCTATGTGTGTCTCCTATTTACAAACCTTTACAAATTGTTACAGGATAAATTTATATATGTCAAATTCCCCTACCGTTAAGTGTTTGTTGGATTGGTGTAGGCATAAAATTCCTCAATTTCATGTAACATGGATTTGTTTTCTTTGCACTCAGATCAACCGTCTATTGGCCCTCTGTCCTCCCATCTCCCCCCAAGGGGGTTTCCGATTAGACCAGCGAGCACAAGATGCGGTAGTGGCTCTGGGAATTTATTTCCTAGAATCGGGACTCCAGGTAAACCCTCGTTCTTACACCAACATATATTTGCAGAAAATATTCAGAGTTCGTGTCCATTTGGTTAATGCGGTTTTTTTAATTTATTTTAGCATCAGGACATAATACTAAAATATTTGTTCAAGCTCTTGAAAGGGTTGGCCAAGGCTGCCTGGGTTGACGAAGTACGAATCAAACCGACCGATCGTAAGTCAATCGTGATTAACTTTTTTAATGACAAATAATTAAACTATGGCGCCCGCGGTGTATAACCTGGGGTGGTTATTGTGGTATTTGATTAACATTTCAAGTTTCATGAAATAGTTTGTAAAAACATTGAAATAAAACGTTGCATTTTTATTTTAGGAATACCGGTGGCCGAACGGTTTAGTTTCTGTCTAAACACGCTCCTGTCTGATGTCGCCGCCAAAAGCAAACAGCTTCGCGAAGAGGTAAATTACAGACACCCTCTGCTGACCACTTGATACATTGTCAATTTTGCACTCTTCCAGTCTTACAAATTTTGTAAAATTATTTTTAACTAAGGTTATCGATCATTCTGTGAGCGCGTAAATTCTATCGTTTGAAATATGCCATTTGGATTGTAACGGAGCGAATTTCTCTTCCAGATTATCTCGGCCCAGGTGGATTTTCTGGGCGTGCTGACCAACCTGTGTCATGGGCATCGCGACCAGTCTTCTCCGAGGGGCAGCACCGCTAAACGTAAGCATCTTCTTGTTCTTTAGCGAAAATATTTATCGATTAACATCTCGCGAAATTCTTCCAGATACTCCCAGCATTCGTCACTATCAATCTCTACTAATCGAGTAAAATGAGCAGTTTCGGAATACAAATACCAACCAATACATTATTTATCCCGTCATATTTTCTAACAAAATACAATGTACGTTGCATATGCATTTTTTTATCTCTGACATGCCACTTAACAATTTTAAATAATTTTTTTTTACAACAAAACTATTTAAAATTGTCGAGTTTCTATATTAATAGCAACTGAAAATAAAAAATAACAATTAAAAATCACATTTACGTTATTGGATAGTTATTATTATTATGCTTCAACACGAACTAAGTTAGACTTCTGAATAGTGAAGAACATGCGATTAAAATAAAATGTACATTCGAATTAAAAAAAATGTTAATATAAATTAGTTGTTATCAAGTGTACTGACCAATCGCAATTGTATCTGCAGTGGAATATTTTTCCCTAATTGTTTCTCAATGTCATTCACGGCAGTGACCCTGTGCAAGTCGACGGTGCCCATTCTAATCGGGCTAGCCCGCGCCCTGGCCCGCGCCTCCACCCTGGCCCCGCCGTTGCTGTGCCGCGTGTTTCCCCCGCCCAGCCCGCCCGTCCACTGCAGCACCACGGACAGCCCGTCCCGACGCGGCGCCTTCTCCACCTTCCGACCCATCATCCCCCGCTCGCTCTCCTCCAACTTCTCCCTGAACCCGGACGCGGGTGACGGCGTCGGTGGCAGCGGCGGCATCGGCGCACGCCTCCTGGCCAGCGCCGGTATGCTAGGCGGCTATGCCGGTGCCACCGGCGGCTTTACCGACGGCGGTCTGGGACCGGGCGCCGCCGGAGCCGGCGCCGGGTCCAAGCGCTCCAGCATCCAGAGCCAGCAGAGCATCCCCTATGACTGCACCGTCTACTTCTTCAGCAAGCACGGGTCCAGTTTCGGGCGCGTTACGCCGATGGGCGTGTCGGAGGTGACCGAGCTACACAACCCGCTCTACTTCTCCATCGTGCATCTTCAAACGATTTTATCGCTGGTGAGTTGCGCTTCACGATCTCTTGTACTAGCTCCACCTTTAGTCTTCTGCGTTGAATAATAACAAAATTCTAAATTGTTTGCTTGCAGGCTAAGAGGCTACTCACCAAAGAACTGCTCCAGTATTTAGATGACCAGGCCACAGATATTTATGTCGTAAGTTTTTAATTTAATTCGCTGTATTTCGTTACCGAGAGTGCGACTGTTCCCTTTTAAACATTGGGGTTTTTTTTAACAAAAACTAAAAATTCAGTTTTTGTTTTGCGCATCAGAGGTGCTTAATTTGAATTTGTTCAATTGGTGGTGCTCACTTGATAAATCAATGATGTTTTAACAGAGTGGTCAGGTGAAGATTTTTCCGTACAAGACGTTCAGCGAGACGCTGAACCTCGTTCTAGTCACTCTTCTGCGAGAACTGCTTCAACAACACAAAGGTAGGTCACGTGACATTAGAATTTAGTCATAAACTTCGGTAACATGTGTCGACAAATCTGTCAAATCAAAATGATCTTATTGAAAAAACCAAAGCTTGAAAAATTTCTCTCAACTGACGATAAATTCCTGCAACTGCGGTTGATTCTGATTGCGGTGAATTATAACTTGCCTTCCTCGATAGCATCCGATCTACCCGGCCCGTTCACCCGCGAGGTGCAGGAGTTCATCAAGGTGCTGTTTCTGAACGGACAGACGACACTGCAGAGCAAGCACCACGACGCCAGCGAGCGCGAGGACCGCGAGTCTAACTTTGCCACCGTCAACAAGTTCAAGGTGCGACTGGTGCCTACGTGATCTTTTCGACCGAACCATTCTTGACTCAGGATTCAGTCAAATATTAATACACCGCTGAATAGTGTGAATGTTTTTCTCGACCAGAGAGAAAAAGGAAACGGCAACTTCTTGATAAAATTTTCAGTAGATTCTTGAGAAGATCGCGTGACCCATAGGAGTCATACTGTTTGTATTATTTATTTTTATTTTATGCCTACAACGTGTATACATTTACAGAACATCGTATTTGTACCAAATGTTCATGATATTATTAAAGTTTCTACTGAAAATTTTATCAAGAAGTTGCCGTTCCCTTTTTCTCTCTGGTCGAGAAAAACATTAACACTATTCAGCTATTGCAACTCAACGGTTCCGATATAATTTATATTTTTAATGATTAATACACCGCATTTAAATATTAGACTGGATCCTGATACATTTTGGTCTTACTTTAGAGTCTGGCTTAATCTATTTTTTCTTGTAGGTGAATGTGCAAGCGAACGCGGCGTGCGTGGATCTGTTGGTGTGGGCCATCGGCGACGAGAGCGAAGCGGATCGGCTGTGCACCCGCCTCATCGAGAAGATCAACACGGCGCACGGACAAAAACTGGTGCTGGCGCATATGCCGCTGCTCATGGTGTGTTTGGAGGGACTGGGACAGCTGTCGGAGACCTTCCCCAACATCTCGCACGTGGGCATCACAGCCCTGCGAGACTTTCTCGTCACACCGTCACCCATCCTGCTTAAGCTGCACCGGTACTAAACATATTTTATATTTTGTCATAATAACTGTGTTTGTCTTTCTTGCAAAATAAATAGCATCCTTATTATCCAAGAATGTTGCCGTTTCCAAGTTTTCTCTGGTCGAAAACAACACTTTTTATTAATTGTTAAATTCATACGGCTCCTACTTGAAACAGCGAGATGAAAATAAATCAGTTTCCTCTAAAAATAAATTTGAAATACGGTTTTTACTTTTTACTCATTGATGGTTGGTTTTTTTCCCAGTCGTCAGTACGAACCGAACAGCGGCAGCAGCGGCGGACGCGGCAAATCCGGCCGGTCGGGCGTCCCAACCCTGACCATCACGGTTACGGACGAGTCGGACGGCATGAACAACCGCAACACGTTCAGCACGGGCAGTCCGACCACGGCTACCTGCACCAGCACGGTGACGGCGTTCGAGAAGCTTCGCGATGCCGCCATCGAGAACCTGTGTCGCGCCCTTAAGTCCGGACTGAGCGCCGACGCCGACTGCGTCAAAGCGTTCCTGGCCTCCGTCTCCAACCGACTGTTCACGGCCGAGAAGAGCGATAGCGAGTCCACTCTCATCGCCACCAACATGGTGGTGACGCTGGGTCACGTGGCGGTTGCGCTGAGCAGCACGCCCAAAACGGTCGAGTCCATCCTGCAGTTCTTCCAGCAACGGTTCTGTCGTCCGCCTTCGCCGTTGGACGTGCTCATTATCGATCAGCTCGGTTGCATGGTAATTTTGTGGTTATATTCGCCTGAAAAGTCAGGGAATAAAATTGAAGAAGTCATGGAAATTAATAAAATAAATTCGCGCCGCGCGCGCACTTTCCTTTTTTTCTAACATTACAAGTTTAAAAAAATCGTAACATGCTCTTTCTATGTGTTACAGTTAATTGTAGTTTTTAAGAAAAGTTATGAAAAAGTCGGGGTATATATTGATTTTGGTTCGGGGAAAATTTAGCTTTTCCGTCGGAAAAATCGAAGAAAGTGAATTTCTGTTTTCAATGTGCACCCTGTAATGTTTTCTAACCAGCTCCACCCGATGATCCAATTCACGAATTACGAAACTATGTTTTTCACAAGTATCAACAGAAATTACTCTGTTAGTCTTAAGCTCGACAATGTTCCAAACACCATTTTGAGGGATTGATGTAGGAGCCGTTGAAGATTAATAGTTAAGATGGGTACAGTCATTACATTACATTACATTAATGTTACTGTAATGTTAATGTAAATAAACATTATCCAAGAAGTTGCCGTTTCCCGTTTTCTCTGGTCGAAAACTACAATACCCATCTTAACTAAGTTCCAAACACCATCAAACAGAATTTCAGTCTGTTAAATAACACGGTTGTTCACATAGCCACTGAAGGACACTTACCGGTACAATTTCCTATCCATAGATCCTGGCCAACCGCGAGGCACACATTTACGAGGAGGTAATGAAGATGTTCACCCTCATCACGGTGGAAGCCAGCTCGGCAGCCTACAACGCGGCCAGCTCGGACGATCGCAAGCAGCAGTACCGCCACGTGGCCTCGGCCGTCATCAACGCGCTGGCCAACATCGCAGCCAACCTACAGGGCGAGGAGGAACGGATCGAGCTGCTGGTCCGCCTACTTGAGCTGTTCGTCCAGCTGGGACTGAAGGGGAAGCGGGCCAGCGAAAAGGCCCCCGCCTCCTTCAAGGCTTCCTCCAGCGCCGGCAACCTGGGCGTCCTCATCCCCGTCATCTCCACGGTCATCCGCCAGATCCCGCCCATCCGAAATCCCAAACCGCGACTCCTCAAGCTCTTCCGCGACTTCTGGCTCTATTGCGTGGTGATGGGCTTCACGGTCGAGTCTTCCGGTCTGTGGCCTCACGAGTGGTACGAGGGCGTGCAGGAGATCTCCATGAAGGCGCCTCTGCTCACCACCCTGTCCTCTCTGCGCTCCGAGCTCCAGTACAACTCGGCGCTGCGCAACGATTCCGTGTCTGTTAACGAGCTGCAGGAGCTGAAGACGCAGATCCTCAACCTGCTGGAGCACCCGGCCGAGATCACGCCCGTCGTCAACAAGCTCAACTTCGGCCAGTGCACCTACCTGCTGTCCGTCTTCCACCTGGAGACGCTGCGGGTGCAGAAGATACAGGACGACAGCAGCCTGCTGTGCATCTTCGCCTACCTGGAGGACAGCGCCATTCGCAAGGACAAGGACGGCATGTGGCAGTGCATGTACTACGTGGGCGAACAGGTGTTTCACAAGTTCTTGGAAGTGATTGCCAAGAAGCCCAAGACGGAGGAGAAGGAGAAGGAGCTGGAGGCTCATGCGCAAGTGTTGCTGGTACGAAAAATAATTTCGTCTAATAATGTCTCAAATAGTAATTGTTATCTTCTTGTTGGGTTCTGTACCTCGACATGTTCAAGATTCGAGTTTCCTTAAGCCCACACTGAATCTATCATATTTTGATATGTCTGACACGATATGACGACTGATTTGATACGAGAAGTAGAAACGATTGGATGAGCATAGTCTGGCGATCTCAAGTAAAAAAAAAATTACATTTATTTTTTGAATGAGGCGACAATTGGTATTAAAGCACCGCAGGTCTAGAGTTAAACTTAAATTCCTAAATATTGGACAACGACTCAAACCTATCAAATCATCACACAATGTGCACCAATAACATACTACAGTAGTAATTACCAAGGTGGACAATACCGGTTTAACACTATTTTGTTTCGCCGCTGCCCCGGATCATATTCCCCTATTCGTTTCAATTCAAAGACGTCCTAGATGTCATATACCTATGAAGTGGTTTCATCGATTTAAATATTTTTTTAATTACCCAACAGGTCAAATTCAACCACCCAAACCGTCAAATCCGTCGCGTAGCCGATCGTCACTTGTCCGGCCTGGTGGACCGTTTCCCTCACCTGCTGTGGAACGGTCGCATCCTGTGGACGATGCTGGACATTCTGCACATGCTGGCCCGCGCCCTGCATCTGGATTCCAACGAGGAGAGCACCAGCGTCATCACCATTCCTGGCACCAATCAGGAGCTGGTGCTGATGGACACGCAGGAGGCCAGGGAGAGCATCGTGCGAGATTTTGCCGCTCGCTGTCAGGGCATCATCCAGGAGGCGGTTAAGTGGGCGCCGGGTACCACGAGATCGCATCTGCAGGTATTTTTATTTATTTTTTTTTTTATTTATTTTAAATCACCGTAGCGCCTAATGCACTGTAGGATTACTGCACCCTCGAATCTCTATAGAGATTATGTGAGGGGCAGGGAAGGGGAGGGAAGAGGGATGCAGCTGGAATAGCCAGACTGCAGGATCCACTCCTAAGCTCTGGACTCCCTAATAAAAACTCAGAGGTGACGCCAGTACCACAGGCTAACGAATAAACGAAAGCCTGTGCCGGGAATTAAACCCGGGACCGTAGGCTCATGCGCCATCGGTTAGTACGCTTCCCAGCAGCGTGATTACAGGAAAGCTCCACTGCTCCCAGCGAATTTAAAATTTGTAAAAACATGACAATCAATTTTATCGCCAACTCCTTAGGACAATCAATTTACTCGTCGATTAATCTTTTAAGTGACTCTTGAAGATATGCCAGCATATCGATGCCTGGTTTATAACAATACAAAATTAAATTCTGCCATGTGGTCTGATTTAATTAACTTGCATTCCAGACGCTTTGCGGTGGTTTTGAACCATTAATTACACTTTCTACAAAAATGGATTACATTAATTGTTACGTTATCTGCGCTTTTGACAAAGTGTACATTCTTTGCCTTATCGAAATCCAATCTTGAAAATTGAACTTGTCGTTTCGTTACACAAAATTTCATTACATTTTATTTCATAACATTTTACTGCCCTTTTGAGTTGTACTCTGGGCTCTTCCAAACAAGTGGATTAAATCACGAACGGAAGAATAGATTATTGAAAAACGTTTCTGCGAGTTTCACTAAATATTCAATCGCTCAACCCGTTTATCTGCGGCAACTTTGTAAAATTACATGCCAACATTACTTTTACGATATTTAAAAAATGCGTCTTTTACAACAACGGAAACTCAATTTGGAACTTTCTGATTTTAATGCCAAGTTTGTAAAAAAAATTAATTTCTTTTCCCAATTCGCTAAATTTTAATTTCCAAAGATCGGTGGCAATTATACCACCTGAAGTGTTTTTACTTCGGCAGATCTAGCAACTACAAAAAAATTGCTACGTTAAGTAATTTGATTTGACTCTAACGTCAACGTGGACTGATATTTCAAATTCAAATTGTTGCAACCATTCACGGTAATTTGGACACTGTTTGTCCTTACACTGTTGATATGAATTAACTTTAAATTAAAGTTGTGGCTTTAATTCAGATATCATGCAGCTACAACAATTTTAGTTTAATAAAAAAAAAATTCTGGTTCCACTGTTCGCTATAATTACATCAAACTACATCAACTCTTTTCCTCATTTTCCGCGGCTGCCTTGCCTACACGTATTGTGTCAGTTAAGAAAAATGAATGAAAGAGCATATCTAAGCTGTTGTCCTTTCCTTTGAACATTTCGTTGTTCCATTTAACAATGGTACATTGGCATAAATAAATCAATTACTTCATTGCAGAATTGCGGTGTTAATAATGACTGCCAACATAATCATTCCCAGTAACTATCGTTATCGTTACTTTCGGTTGTGCTACTATCATTACTTGAAGTGAAAACAGTCTTGCTTCTTTTGAAAGGGTCTTCATGAAGACTCTGCTCCGTTGCAAAAAAATTAGTAATCGCTCGCTGGTCAATCTAGTGGCGTTTACGTTTTGAGTTAATCATCTCGTCAAACTTGCCATGTTCGGAAGTTACTTAAGAAACCTAACCTTTTTTTAAAAGAAATGGTTGCAAAAATTACTCGCAAATTTTTCTGATTGAGGGTGTGACATTTCACAGTTTTCCCGGCCCCTTATAAGCTAAACGCAACACAATATTTGTTTATTCTTTTTTGTCTTTGTTTGTAGACAAAGTAACCCGCCAAACAGCAGTTCATATTTATTAACTGCGGGTTATCTACCTGGCCACCGTCTGGGTAGTTGCAGGGTCCTGTGTAAACAATTGTTGCAATGGTCAATTTACCACAAAATAAATGGTCATCTTCATGTGACATGTACTCGTCTGTGCAAAAATTTGTTTCCTCTTCGACTTATTCTTCGTCATCAGAATTATCTTCTACGTCTGCACTAGCAGGCATGTTGTAGTTGTTCTTAAACAAATTACCCCTGCGCAGAACTTTCCTTAATGTGATCTGGTGTACTACTCCAGTCTTGTGAGCTCGACCTGGAGTTTTATTCAGCAACTTAATGTACACATTAACCCCATCTAGACGTGTAATCTTATATGAGCCATGGTAATGCGGCAACAATTTTGTCATTTTACCCACCTCGCATACAAGTCGTGACATCATTACAATGTCACCTTTTTTAAATACAGTCAATTTCTTAGGCGCGCGTCTTGTCACATCCTTTTCTTGCACTGCACAAACTCTATCCATCACTGCCATCTGGCGCACCGATGGTGACAAATCTATTCTCGGAATTGGGAATAACCTATCCAATAGTCTAATTGGCTCTTTTCCGTAGAGCATATAAAACGGTGTCTCCTGCATTGAGCCTTGGACAGAGGCGTTGTATGCAAACACTGACTCTTCCAAGTTCTCGTCCCAATCCATTTGATCGTCACCCGTATTCATATAAATTTTGACCTGAGCTGTATGATTGTGTCGTTCAATTAGCCCATTCGCCTGTGGGTGATACGCAGTGGTTGTGCTGTGCCCAATCCCTTGATCGGCCAACCACGCAGCTGTATCCTTAGAGGTAAAATTTGTTCCTCTGTCAGAAATTACTTTCTTCAATGTGCCATGACGGTTGATTATGCCTTGCAAGAAATCAATCGTCCACACTGTCGAAAATGTGGGAATCGCTTTGCTTTCCACATATCTGGTTGTATAATCGATAGCACTGATTATATATTTGTTACCACTGTTCGACTCTTGAAAAGGGTCGAGGCAGTCAACACCAATGGTGTCAAAAGGCACTTCCGGAACCGGGATGGCCTGAAGTGGAAGTTTAGGTGGAACCTGAAGTTTCCTGAACAGACAATCCTCGCAGCTTCCTATGTATAACTTGAC